>JACEGR010003309.1:0-107668 GCA_014170235.1 Listronotus bonariensis
AGCTGAACTGCAAAAAGAACACACAGAAAGAGCCCAGGTGTCTATTTAGTTGAAAAAATCCTTCGTAAACGTAAGAAGAATCAAATAAATCAGTTATTTGTTAAATGGTTAGGTTATCCAAACCAATTTAATTTCTGGATAGATAAGACAGATATTGTTTAAATTATTTCTTATTTATTGTTAACGGATATAATTTAAATAAACATAAATTGTACTAAGAAAAAATAGTTTTATTTATAAAAAAATAAAATACGTAACTACCAAACTACCAATTTAACTCCTGCCTAGATAAGGCAGATGTTGTTTAATTTTTTTCTTATATTGTTAATGGGATGTGATTAAAAGAAACACAAATGTACTTAGAAAAATCAGTTTTATTTATAAAAAAATACATTAAATACTGTTGGTAGTACAATATTTTTCGTTGTCTGGACTTCAACAATAGGCAACACACATAACATTTTGTTTTTAGTTATATTTAATGACTTAGTTTTAATGTTGGTACAATATTGTTGGTAGCAGAATGTCAACCGGTCTTTTACGTTTTATTTTTAATCATGTTTTTTCGACAAATTATTGTTATAAAAATTAATAATAATATTATAAATAAAGTTCAGTGTATTCATAGCGTTGGTGGTTTATTTTGATTTAACGTACTTCACCGATCCTTGTATAAAACTAACAGGTTATGGGCCCAGGACGCGGTTCTTAGAAGTACAGTGGACCAGATAAATAGTGAACTTGACTTTTTGGCGTCGTTTCGGTAAAATATAACGATGGCAAATAGTGATTCAAGTTCTGGACTTACACCAACAGTGGAAAAACTGAAAGGTCGTGAAAATTATGGTGACTGGAAGTTTCAAATGACTGCAGTGTTAAAACATGATGGTCTTTGGAATTGCATTACAGGGCAGGCTTTTACAGATACCAATGATAGGGCTGCAAAAGCACGACGTGAAGAGAAGGCACTCTCGAAAATTATACTTTCTCTTGATAAATCAAATTATCCACACGTGATGCAAGCTAAAACAGCCGTTGAAGCCTGACAGGCACTTGAAACAGCTTTTGAGGACAAAGGGCTACATCGTCGCCTTGGTTTATTAAGAAATTTATGTTCTATAAAGCTTACCAATTTTAATACCATGGAAGAGTATGTGAACGAAATAATGGCCTTATCACAACAACTTTCATCTATCGGAAACCCCATGGATGATGAATTTCTGGGAGTTATTATGCTACAGGGTCTTACTGAAGACTACGACCCTATGGTCATGGCTCTTGAGAGTTCAGGGGTTGATATAACGTCAGATTTTGTGAAAACAAAATTATTACAAGACAAAAAATGAGTAAATGGCCGACATACTAGTGGTGATGATTCTGCACTCGTTACAAGGAAGTTTAAGAAAACTCCATGGTGTTGGGGATTTCGAACAAAAAGACATTACAAAAATCAGTGCACGAAAAGACCGGATAAGCAACAGCATGGTAAAAATGAACATGCAAATGTTGATAAAAATAAAAATGCAAACCAAAAAGTTATGTTTGCTGTTTTTAATACAAGCACAAGAAATGTCGGTGAAAATTCAGATGTTTGGTTAGTTGACAGTGGTGCCACATCGCATATGACTGGAAACCTTAATTTGTTGTCTGGATTGTCCGATAAAAATAAGGAACAAGAGATAATGGTTGCAAATAATTCCATTTTATCTGTTAAAGGAACAGGTCAAACAGCGATTAAATTAGAACCGAATGGCATGGAACGCACTGTAACCGATATAACATATGTACCTAATTTGGCAGTGAATTATTGTCAGTTAATTCACTAGTGTCAAAAGGGTTTAGTGTTGTTTTTGATTCCAAGGGTTGTAAAATACTAGATCAAAAGTATTGCAACATTAAGGGAGAAATAGCCACAGCGAGAAATATACGTGGTTTATACAAACTTAATACTACAGTGGATCATGTAAATGTAAGTAAGGGAACTGATTCAAAAACTTTATGGCATAAAAGGTTAGGACACCTAAACCATTTCAGTATGAAACTTTTGAAAGATTGTTTGGCCACTGGAATAAGTTATTCAGATTCAGAAATTCCTGTACCTTGTGAAAGCTGCATAAAAGGGAAGCAATCAAGAAAACGATTTCCATATAACAAAGAAAAAGGTGTTGCACAAAATAAGCTAGATCTCATACACTCTGACTTAATGGAACCTATAGAAATAGAGTCCTGGGGTGGGGCAAAATATATACTTGCCCTGATTGTTGATCACACCAGAAAAGTCTTTTGCTACTTTCTTAAAAGAAAAGATGAGGTAACAAATATCTTCAAAGAATTTTGTGTTTTAGTTGAGAATGAAACTGAACGAAAAATAAAAGCACGCACAGACAATGGTGGTGAATACTGCTGTGAAAAAATTAAGAAATTTCTTAAAGAAAAAGGAATAAAACATGAGTTAACAGTACCTCATACACCTGAGCAGAATGGTGTGGCCGAAAGATACAATCGGTCAATTATGGAAAAGGTACGATCAATGATGGCTGAAAGTAATAGCTCTAAACAATTGTGGGCAGAAGCAGCAAACACGGCGGTATATTTAATAAATAGATCACCAACGAAAAGATAAAAGGTGAAACACCTGAAGAAAGATGGTCTGGCAAGAAAGTGGATCTGAGTCACACTAAAGTTTTCGGTTGTAAAGCTTACGCACACATTCCGAATGCAAAAAGAAGAAAGCTTGATTACAAAAGCAAAGAATATATATTTGTTGGCTATTCGGAGGTATCTGCTGGTTATAGATTAATTGATCCTGCGACACACAAAATACAGATAGCTCGTGATGTAAAATTCTTGGAAGAAGAAGAGATCAGGATCGTGCAGAAACCAGAAGATAGCTGTTCCTCAAAAATAGTGACAGTACCTCTCTAATCAAGGCACTACTACAGATGACACAATCACAGATGCAAATGGGGCGGACACAGACAAATCTTCCCAAGGGTTAAGTGAAAGTGAAGTGTTGAGTGATCAAAGTCAAAATAGTGATCAAGATAGTGTTGTGGACCAAAGTTCTGTGAATGAAAATGAAAGAAGATATCCCAAAAGAATTACTCGTAAGCCTAAAATTTTCAATGATTATGTTTTAAATGATTCTGACTCTAATTTGGCAATGTTATCTTTAAATTGTGATTTAGAACCTACAACTGTTTCCGAAGCATTGAGTAGCACTAGAAAAAATGAATGGAAATTAGCTATTAAAAAGGAATTAGATGCCTTCAAAATAAACAATGCTTGGGAATTAGTTGATAAACCTCCTGATATAAATATTGTTAAAAAACAAATTGGGTGTTTAAGATAAAAGAGGATCAAAATGGTCAAATATTAACATATAAAGCTCAATTAGTTGCTAAGGGCTTCACCTAAAAATGTAGTGTAGATTTTTTAATTAATCTCTGGACCGAAACCACGACGGCCCCAAAGAGCCTAAATACTAACGTACCGTGGGTGTGGATGGTAAGGGGAGTTTGTTGACACGGGACTTAAATACTTGAAAGATTTGGGGGGGAAGGAAGAAAGACCTCCGCGGGCAGCAGGTTCCACAACCTAGAAACTCTAGCGGGATAAAAGAACAGGTAGGAAGTTCGGGAGCCTGTCAGTTGGTTCCGTACTTATAGGATACGCACTTGGAACCACGAGTTTCTCTGGTGAGACGTAAGTGGAGGAACTATACTGGACAATTCTTCAGAGCAGGAAGTACCATAAAGCGATAAAATCCCCACAGCCGAGATATTACCCAGGGGAGGGAAGCACTCTGTAGTGAAGGATCATTAATGGAACCATGTCGCTCTTCTTTGAATAGTCAAGAATGCTTAGGGTTGTAGGGGACGCCATGCCCCAGATATGATTTCAATATTCAAGGGGTCGGATTTGGGACACATATAAAGTGTATAAAAGGAAAAATACTTTGGCTCGAAGAAATCCAAGCTTTTGAAGCTGACGTGGCTATAGATACAATGTGCTTTATGCCAGTTAAGGTTACTTTCAAATGTGACCCCCACAAGATTAAAGGTGTCTTTGCTCTGTAAAACTTGGCCGCTCATAAGTAGAGGATGAGTATTTGATGACTCTTTTCGCGACAAGGAACATGATTGTGTTTTGGATGCATTAAAATGACGAGATTTTTAAGGCCCCAATCCAATATTAAATTAAGATCCTGCGAAAGAGATATCTGCATCGCTCTGCGTTTGTTTTCCAAGTCAGGTTTAGTAATGGGTTTAGGAACCTGAAAACTAGAGTGAAGGGTACTATCGTCGGCGAAACTATGAATGGAATTAGTTGTGGACGAGAAGGTCGTTGATGTGAAGAAGAAACAATGTTGGTGCCAGAACTGAGCCCTGAGGGACCCCAGCATTTACTTGGTGAAAGCTTGAAGAATGGCCGTCCACAATAACTGATATACGACGATCAGATAGATAACTAGAGAGCCAAGTACAGAGTTTAGTTGAAAGACCATAGGAGGGAAGTTTATTAAGAAGTGCGGCATGCCAGACCTGGTCAAAAGCTTTGGATATATCAAGAGCAACGATCTGGGACTCACCCAGAAACTCAAGATACTTATTCCAGCAGTGTGATGCGAAGGAAAGAAGATCTGCTGTAGATCTTTTGTGGCGAAATCCCATACTGCCTGTCATGCAAAATTTTGTGTTTTTCTAAGTACTTAAGAATTTGTGAATTAATTAGTTTTTACATTACTTTGCAAAGAACTGAGAGAGAATTGAAATTGGTCTATAATTAGATGGAAGAGATTTAGATCCTTTCTTGGGAATGGGTTGAACACGTGCAGCTTTCCAGCTTTCCGGAAAGATACCTGTGTTGTAAGAAATTCGAAAGAGCCGACTTAAGATTGGTGCAAGTTCTGGAGCACATTTTTTTAAAACGATTGCTGGTATGCCATCCAGCCCAGACGATTCTTGGTGTTAAGGGAAGAAAGGATACGCTTAATGTGTTTTACCTTAAAAATAATATCGGGCATTTTGGAGGAACTGGGGTAACCGCTGAAATTGGATGATTTACGGGAGGGTCAAGGGTTGAATTGGCAGCAAATTGTTTAGCAAATAATTCTGCCTTTCCTTTAGCAGTAGACACAATTTCATCTTCCAAAGTTAGTGGCGGAAAAGAACTGGTACAAAAATTCCTACTTATGTTTTTCGCAAAGGACCAAAAAGATTTGCTGCCATTTGAGCAGAGAAAGAACTTTGTTTTTAATACGATTGTCGAAGGAGTCTTTGGCTTCAGAAATTGTTTAATTGTAGTAGTTTCTTGCTTCAATGCTGGCCTGTCGGTTTTCTGGACTAGGATCCTGTAGAAACTTTTTGTGAGCATAAACTTTTAAAATTTTAGCTTTATCACAAGATTTGGAAAACCAGGGTTTTGTTATTGGATTGTTTGGGATTCTTGATGGTGTGTGGAATATAGGTTCCAATGCCCAATTAAATTGATTCCGTCAGTTGACTGCAAATTTCAGAAGGATCACCAGAAGAAAAGCAGATGGAATTCCAGGGGTAAGTGGCGAAGAAGTCCCTCAGACCATCCCAGTCGGCCGAGTTGTAGTGCCATACGGTGCGTGGTGGCATGTATTCATTTACCTCGGGATGTGCAGGGTAAGATATAGTAACTAAGCCATGATCTGAGCGACCCAGGGGAGCTGTGACAGATGTTTGATAGAGTTCGGGGTTGGTAGTAAGAAAGAGATCAAGGGGATTTGAACTATGATTTGGGACTCTAGGAAAGTAGGTGGGTTCCATAATAAGGTTGGTAAGAGAGTTACTGACTGCGAAGATTTCGGCTGCTCTGCCTTGGGGGTCAGTTGTTGAAGAGCCCAACCAATCCTTATTATGGACATTGAAGTCGCCAAGCACGATTATTTCAGCCGATGGAAACTGAGAAATTATGCTAACGATCTTTGTTGAAAGAAAGTCAAAGAATTCGACATAGGAATTATTAGATGGGGACCGGTACAAACAACAGATAAATTTAGTTGAAGACCTAAGGGAAAGTTTAAGCCAAAGGATATCGGGCCTACCCGATTCAAGATTGGAAACTCAAGCACAAGCCAGATCGTTGCGGACGTAAGCACATACGCCACCATGTGGGCGAAAAGACGACATAAGTTCGTAGCCTGAAAAGAGAAGGTGGCTGGTTGAAGATTTAGAACTTATTTGTGTTTCCGTTAGAAACAGTATGTGGGGCTTAGATGACTGAAGGTGATGGTGAACGGAGTTTATATTGGTGTTAAGCCCACATATGTTTGCAAAAGAAATTAAACTTCTCGATGAAGGCCTCCCGGATGCACCCCTCGCCCGGAGATCCGAATGGAGGGGTATTTTACCTCCGGAACATTTTACTTCCGGGTGTGCCGCCATCATTTGTACATAGTTTGGGGGTTAAAAGGAAAAAAAGAAAAGACAAAGAAGGAAGAAGGAAAACTGACTCACACACACCCAGAACCCAGAAACGTCCGTTAAGACTTCACGGGTCCTTTAAAGGGTGGTGGGGTGGTACCTCCTCAGGCGAGGAAAGCTCCTCTACCACCTACCAATTATTAAGATTATAATGAAACATTTGCTCCCGTTATTCGTTTTTCAAATTTAAGATTATTATTTGCTATAACTGCTGAGCTTGACTTGGAAGCAGATCATTTAGATGTTGAAACAGCATTTCTAAATGGAGATTTAAATGAAACAATTTATATGAACCAACCAGAAGGTTTTGAGGAACCTGGTTCTGAAAATAAAGTTTGTTTATTAAAAAAGGGCATTTATGGTCTTAAACAGTCTGCTAGGTTATGGTATGAAAAAGCTTATAAAGTTCTACTTAATATGAATTATAAGCAGTCAGAAATTTAACCCTGTTTATTCTTTAAAAATTCAAAAGATTCAATTGTTGTAGTTGCTCTTTATGTTGACGATTTTTTCGTTTTTTATAATGATTTTAACGAAGTAAAACATTTAAAATCGGAGTTGCATAAATATTTTCAAATGAAAGATTTGGGTCCAATCTCTCACTGTTAAGGAATAAAAGTTGAAAGAAATCGTTCCAAAAATAAACTAAAGTTAAGTCAGGAATTGATATTGAAAAATTACTTAGTAGGTCTCAAATGACAGAATGTAAAACTGTTAGTACTCCACTTGAGCAAAACCAGAAATTTAGTCTTGAGGGAGAATATTATGATGCTCCATATCAAGAATTAATTGGTTCCTTGATGTTTTTAGCAGTATGTAGTCGTCCAGACATATGTTATGCAGTATCATATTTAAGTCAGTTTAATATCAAACATACTAAAGAGCACTGGTTAGCTGCCAAGCGAGTATTAAAATATTTAAAAGATACAATAAAAATAGGAATAGTATTCGAAAAATCTAAAAAGTCTATGACTGGTTTTGTTGACTCAGACTGGGCTAATGACAATACTGATAGAAAATCTTATTATGGGTACATATTTTCATTAGCTAGTGACCCTATATCATGGGAGAGCCAGAAACAAAAACCACAGCCTTAAGTTCAACTGAGGCTGAGTACATAGGTATATGTGAGGCTACTAAAGAATCTATATCTCAAATCATTGATGTTTGAACTTTTTGCTATAAACAATGATTGTAAATTTTTAAATGTTAGAGATCCATGTATTATTTACAATGTTAACCAAAGTGCAATCAAGTTAGCTGAGAATCAAACATTCCATAAACGAACAAAACATATACATGTTAAGTATCATTTTCTGAGAGAAAAAGTTAAAAATAATGATGATGTTTTATTGTATATGTCAACTATTGACATGGTTGCCGACATGTTAACAAAAGGTTTAGGTACTAAAAAACATAAACTAATATGTAATACCATAAACCTAAAGTAAATAATTTGTCCACGTAATCATGTTTTGTTGAAGATCAGAAAACATTAATTTTTTCTTGATGTTATTTAATTTTCACTCCAAATATTGAGGGAGAATGTTGGTATTTTACAACTAATGAATTTTGAAAAAACGGAAATTGAACAAATGGCCAAATTTATGGGCCATACGGAAAAAACTCACTTAGAGTTTTATCGGTAAGTTTAAATAATAGCAATAGCTGTCTTGAATAATACATTTACAAATAAAAGTCTTATAAATCCTAATGATTTATTTTTCAAAAAGGCAAAAAATCTCTGCCAAATATGTGTAAACGACTAATGATTAAAATGTATACATTTTTAAATACATGCTAACTGAAGAGTATTTATATCTACCAGTTAATTTATGATATTTTTATTTTAGACTTCCAGATGATCTATATCAGACAGCAAAAGTTGCCAAAGTTTTGTTACTAATGAATGCCGGAAAGGGAGCAGAATTTAAGGGAAGGAAACTTGAAGAAGTTGAAATAACAGAAAGTGAGGTTCTCGATGATAAAGACGAACCATGTTTTAATAAATTCAGGGATAACGAAATAATTAGTATTCAGGGATTTAAAAATACCGCAAATACTTTGGTTTCCTCTCTCTTCCCAGTCAATAAAGAACATGTTTCATCATCAGAGGAAGCCAGTGTATGTACTCCGTGTGATTCCAATGAAATTAAAAATACGACAGGTGCCTTGGATTTAGGAGAATTTTCTGAATCCGTTACGCTTGATGCATCTACCGTAAAATCAAAATATATACCTTCCTCCAAACAAAGATTAAAATGGACAAGTGATCAAAAGTCTTTGGTTACCAGTTATTTTCGGAATCACATAAAGCAAAGAAATCTGCCAAAAAAGCAGAATGTTTAAAATTTATTGATGAAAACCAAAGCTTGTTTAAGGGAGTTAACTGGTCTAGAGTAAAAATTTTAGTTTATAATTCTTATCGTACTCAAAAATGAAAATCGTATACCAAATTTGTGTGGTATATTTTTAAGAATATGCAACTATTTTTAGTATTAGTATAACATTAACATAGATAAAATTATTACATTTGTATTCTTATTTTTAGTACTTAAATAAATGTCTTCCAAAAATACTTTGTTTTTTGGTGTCTTAAATGAATCTGTCAATTAATATTAAACTAAACCTTGCAGTTGGAACAATAGTATGTCCTTTTAAAAAGTTAATATTGACTCTATGCTGAATATTATTTATACAGTGTATAGCTAATAAAGGATTTATCTATAAAAAAATATGTAAGAGCACATGAATACCCTTAACCTTGACCACACTAATACTCAGTATACGATCTATACTAAACAAAATTAATAAACAAAATAATCCGGCAAGAATTATCATTATACGTGTAAGTGAGCTAAAGTTCCAGAGGCCGAGCTTAAACTTTAATTTTGTTAAAAGAAAGCATTTGAACAATCGTACCTAGAATACCATTTATGGGTTTATAACTTTTAAATAACTATTAAAATACCACAGTAAAATAAATAAATACTAAGCTTACAGCTAATATTCACTTTTGAAAAGACATACTACGTATGAATTTTACTGTTTTTTTAGGGCAATCGGTTAATACATTACTAAAGTATTAAATTATTACGTTGAATATATTTTACTACACCCTTACAGTGTTGCCGCTGCCACAGGCTTGGTAACATCGATTAAACGTATATAGGTATATATGATATACATATCGCTACGGTGGCGCCCCCAACCAGGAAATTGTGTGAACTAAAATTGTATATAAAAGTTACGTATTAGTGTTTTACCAAGTCCAGCTAAAATTCAATATGGAGACTCCCTGAAGGTCACTGATGACGAAAAACACAGTCCCCGTTACTAGACCCAAAAACGGGTCTACTAGCGTCTCGTCGGGTTTAGTAACAAATGCACAACATAGTTTTTGGGCTCGTATAAGCGTTAAAACAAATATATATATATATATATATATATATATATATATATATATATATATATATATATATATATATATATATATATATATATATTTAAAATAGCATTTGCCGGCGGCTTCGCACGCGTTAAATTCGGAGTAAAACAATTCCCCTTTCCTAGACCGTGAAGATTTTGAATATTATTACATATAAATATAAATCTTCATCTTGAATCACTTTATCCATTAAAAAAAACGCATTAAAATCCGTTAAATAGTGATAAAAAAATTAATTAAAAAAAAATAGTACTCTCTCCTAAATAATTCTACAAATTATTTGCGCCCTTCCCTAAAGCGTAGCTTCAGTGAAAAGAAGTTTTTCTAATTTAAAAGGTTAGAAACATGGTTAAGATGTACAATACGGGCATTGACTGTGACGTCTCACGACGTCGACGTTTTTCTAACCTTCAAGAACATACCTATTAGAGGCAGTCTTGCCGCTTAGCTGTGCTAACAACCGCATGCTTAAAAAGCAATAACTTTAGCTTTACATAATCATATTGATTAGCAGGACCAAAAGCGACAGATTTTGTTCTTATCATAATACTTCCTCATACGCTTTTTCACATTGCCATAAAGGCTGACTCTAACGCTATATCTTTGAGGCTTTGTATAGAATCCAAACAAACAATGATTTCTATCGAAAATATACTTTATTTTTCATTTTTGTCAGAGTAGTGGCAATATTTTAGATATTTTATATTAGTTTTATTAAAATGAATTACGAGGAACCTTTCAGCATTAATATCATTGATTAAAGTTCGTAAAAATTATACTTTTGTTCGTATAGTTGGGTTGGGTGAATAAATATCACAAATATACACAAAAATTTAAAATCACAGTGTCACAAATAGCCTACACTAGTCACAAACACTTTAAAACATACAAAAACTCACAGAAACCGCTTTATTTTAGCTTTAAGCATGATTTCCCTAATAAAAATCTATTGTTTGGATTCCTTGCCTGCATCGTGACGTCAGCACTAAATGCGCGTATGTCACAGAAAACAATTTTAGCTACAAATATACATAGAAAAATTACTATTTATATTAAAAATAGCTAATAAGTTCGCAGTAGTAAACGATAGAATACCCAATTTTAATATATAGAGAAAACGTTTTCTAAATGTTATTTATTTTATAAATTTTTAGATACTTGTTTGATAAAAATGTTACTTATAGTTGCTAATAATGATGAATATATTTTTATTAATTGTTTTAAGATGTGTAGGTGTAGATGCGTCAACCTATTGCAAAAAGTAGTTTGTTATCTTTTAATGAAAAATTAATATTACTTAACTAAATTTTATTAATTTTTGATCAAAATGATGCAATGTTAATTGATAATTTCATTACTTTCACGTTTCAGCTATGTATATTAGGATCTTAGGTGTAGAGGTTATTTGTTTCGTGATGGCACTACTGTCTAAAAGATGCCTTCGTGGGTTGCAACAAAGATTAAAAAAATTGATTATATGCAAATGAAATTTATGTGCACCATTAAAGATTAAATTTTAAATAGAAAATATTTTATCTTAATTTCTTTATGACATTTGTATGAAGTAAATCACCCGGTTAACGCATCGTGAGTAAACGGTAAACGCGTTTCAATTTGGTTATACCCTGAGCCAGTAATAAAATGATTATTACACTTTTAAAGCCTTTTTAGGGGAGTTTCCTTTTGACGAGTCTACCACGAATATAGGGTAGCGACGCTTTCACCCAGCCTGTAATGTCAAATGTTTTGGGTGTCGGACTGGGAGAATGCGTCACTTTTTTGTCGGACACGTTTTCCACAATATTTTACATGCAATTATTAAAGATTGTGCCAAAAATCGTAATGGCTACAGTCACGTAACTCACCTAGTCCGATACCCGAAACCTGTCTTTGAGCCTTATACGTTTTTTTATGACTGTAACCATTACCATTTTTGACATAATGTTTAAAAATTGCAGGTAATACATTGTAATAAACAAACCGACAAAAAAGTGACGCGTTCGCCCAGACGAATAAAATGTTGCTGCTTAAGGTTTTTCTTTACCCAGCCTTGCAGACTGCAGACGACAAAGGGCTTCGCAGTTCTTCTTCTTCCTGGCAGAAGCTGCATAGGTTTTCTTCTGCCAGGCCTATTGTTTCCAGGTGTTTATTCAGTCTGCAAAGACCTGTTAGTTGACCAACTATAATTCTTACTGCCTTCCGGTTGTAATTCAGAAGGTCTTTCGTAAATTCCAGCGAGTATGACTTTATGAATTTCTTCGCCTAACGCTGTCCTGGTGTTCTTATCCACAAGTCTTGGGATTCTCTCATGATCCATGATCTAATGGATGAACTTACTTGGTATGACGGAATACCACAGTAGGGCTCGGGGCCTACCATTGCCCTGCCAGCACCCCTCTTTGCCAGTTTATCGGCTTCCTCATTGCCCTGGTGGTCCTCATGGCCTTGTACGCTGGCAATAGTTAGCTTGTTGGATGTAGCCACCTCTTCTGCGGTTACGCAGTCCCACACCAGTTTACAGCTGATCTTGCATAAACTGACCGCCCAGATGACTGCCTGGTTGTCCGAATAAATTACTATGGTTTTACCCATGTAGCTTCTTCTAGTGATTTCCCTAGCACATTGTTCTATGGCTACAATTTCCAACTGGAACACTGTTAGGTGTTTTCCGAAACCGATATTATTTTCGTCCTGGGTTTGTCTCCATATATACCTGCTCCGACTCCTTGGTCCGTTTTGGAGCCATCTGTATACCAGATTAGGTCGGCTTTAATGGGAGGGCCTGCCTCCCAGTCCTTTCTATCTGGTATAATTGTTTGAAAACTTTTGTTTAGCCAATAGCTTGGTACCATTTTGTCCAAAGGCATCTCACACACACTCATCTTGAATATGTGCCCTTACCTGACATAAGTCAGTCCTATTATAAAATTGGACTTGCTTGAGACGGTATTGTACCGCTTTTACTTCACCCTGTATGAATATGTGATGTGGCGGTAAGTTAAGCAGCTATTTCATATGAAACTAGTATCATTAATAACCGTAAACATTTCCATCAAATATTAATTATTTTTCAATTACAATCCTACTTTTCTACACACCAAATAAATAAATTAATTAAATTATATGGTGTCATCAATGTGACATCATTTTGTTCATTTCATTTTAACGCAAATATGTGGGATTGATAAAATTGTTGGCGTTTAAATTATTAACATGTAGAGCGAAATATTTAAATTTTGGTCATGACAGTTTTAAATTTGTATTTCAAATACTTTTATAAAAAGTCATTTGCGTATTTTTTGTTCTCTAAAATACAACATACAAGAATAACAACTAGTTAAGTAAAATGCCTGCTAACTTGAAAAATTAAACTAAAACTAACCAGGACTGCTATACAACGTGTCATAACCTATATTTCGCTCAATACACGTTTTTGGAATTTAAGTGTAACAAATACAACACACAAACTTTAGTATTTATACTGTTTAAATATTGGTATATTTATTTTAATGATATATTATTACTTATTTAAGAGAACTTTTTAATATTAAAAATAAATTAATAAAGTAAAATTTGTGCCTTAAAAATATAAAATAAAAAACAGCAAGAAGACAAACATTTTTTCTAACTAATTTATTTAATTTTTTATATAGTAATAAAGGTACAAAATTCAAGCTTTAGAGCAACAACTATTCAGCCAGTCAAAACAAAATTAAAGAGGCAACCAAGTTCGGCGTTCCCGCCTTTTTACAGTGGTTTAGAATCGTTAAAATCAAATAACCGAAAAAAACACAATTTTTACACACTTAGGTGGGCAACGTATTGTCTTTTAGGTTGGGACTATTTTAATGGTTAAGAAGCAAAAGGGTCTAAGGGGCAATTTGCTCTAAAATTGTTTTAGTGATATGATAGTTTAAGAAACAAATTATTGGGCAGCAATGAAATCTAAATAATTGAACCGCCTCATTCTTTGATATGGAAAACATCTTAAACACTTTATTACAAATTTTGTAAAAGAAAACTGACTTTAAAGTCAAAAAATAATAATAAAAAAGAATGTTACTTGAATTAAATCCTTTATTTTAAAATGACATTGATTAAACGCGATTAAACGTTTTGCCAGCTTGTCAAACTGTTAACTCTAAATATTTTAATGTCCGACTGGTATATTATTTGACAAATAATAACGTTATGTCAAAGTCAGTTAATTACGAAATATTACCCTGGGGCGTTATTAGAAAAATACGCCATAGGGCCCACAAATTTACAAATAAAAAGCAATAAATTATCTTCCTTTAAGCAGTTATTACAAAAATACAAACATACACACACAATATACTTATCATAATAAAATATATTTTTTAAAGTAAAACGTACAATTTTCAAACTGACCAGAAAATAACCATTAAAACGGTTTCATCCACACGGTCCACGCAATGTTTCGTCAGCCAGGCCTCAAAATGGAAATTTTTCGTAAATCCGCCTAGTTTTTCCGGCAGAAGTGCATGCTCAGCTTTAGCAGCTTTTACTAAAATATCTTGGAGGAGAGGGGTATTTTCCACTACATCGGACATTTTTATGACTCAATCACAAAATTATTTTTGTGTGCTGTCTTATTGACAAATTACTTACAACCATGTTGCTAGTACTTGATTTGGTTTAGGCTAATACATTTAAAATTTATTTAAATTTTTCTTATTTAAAAAATATTTAGTTGGATATTTAACGTTGAAGAGGGATAATAACGCTTTCGGTCAACGTATAAACAACACAAAAAAGTTTAAACACAACATCGACCCTAAGCGTTATTATTCTTATAATACCCTTTATACCTTAATAACTATATTAATACCAATAAACTGGTAACTCGCAGCTACAGACGAGGGTTTATTTTTACTCCTTAGTCATTGCGATTTATATGTTTCTAATCACACCTACTAGTTACTAACTTTAGAAGCTTGGGCCGCAAACATTAGATTTTTGATCCGATTAGTCGGTTTGACTTCAAAATGTCCACATAGTCATTGGTTGTATTTAAAATGTAAAATGTCACAACCAATGATGTCGGACCGACTAATCGGATCAAAAATCTGATATTTGCGGCCGCCCTTAACCATCCAATTATAAGTGCGTTTTCAAAAAATTGTGCATATATCGGCCATACCAGCATTATACTAAAATTTTGAATTTTCGACGTGGTCAAAAAGACATCAGATCTGTAATAATGATATTAATTTTTTTGTCTTGAGAAATCATTTTTATTTCATATGCTTGATATAAAAATGAATCTGGATCAGCAGTTTGGTCCTTCAAAAAAGATAATATGAAGATAAGAGGTTATAAAGAGGCACTGAGAAAATGTGCAGAAGAAATTCTTTCTAGCAATAGCAACGTTAGATCAAAGGCTGAATATATTTTAAGCCCAGGACCATAATTCAAAAATAAATTTTGAACATAAATGTAAAAATATAGAAAAATCGTTTCAAATGGTTCAATCAGTCGCTGGTTAATTCTTCCTAGAACACGTCATTGACAGCAATAATAGTAGAATTCTTTTAAAAATATATTAGTTTTACTTCCCTCAGTTTCTTTACCTGCAAGTGATCCTGATCATTTGATCACGTGACAAATCACTTTAATGTATTAATAAAAATTCAGAATGAAGTTAGCCAATACGTTTCAAAAGATTGTTATCAGCTTTATTTCCCTCAGTTCTTTCACTGCCCATGTCTCGAAAGAATACCACTAATGTTAATAAATTTCTAGGATTAAATACTGTAAATTGCTCAAATGACAACTCTAAAGAAGCTTAAAACTTTATAAAAACATAAAATTTAGAATGAAGCTGCTAACGCAAGAAATAAAGCGATAATTAGAAAATAGGCGTATAGACCTTAAAGTAATAATATTTATTAAAAAATATGAACACTTTTTAAAGTATCTTGCTTATTGTTTAATTAAAAACGACTCGTCCCACTTTGTTCGGCGTTAAAATTATTTTCTTTCTAAACCACCGTTTGGTTATGAAATTCAGTCGTTCAGTGCCATTATTATATATTTCCTTTGACTTGACATAATATGCAATTATTTTTCTCTGAATTTTGTGTTTAATCATAATAAAATATAGCCCATAGCACTCCTTAATAGTGTAGCTTTCTGACTATGAGAGAATTTTCATTATCGGTTCAGTATTTTAAAGGATTAGCCTTTTTTTTATCTTTGTACAAACCACGAAGACTAAAAGCCTAAATACCAACGTACCGTGGATGTCTTAATCGGGGTAAGAGGAAGTTTGTTGACGCGGGACTTAAATACTTGAAGATTTGGGGGAAGGAAAGACCTCCGCGGGCAGCAGGTCTCACATTCTAGAAACTCTAGGTATAAAAGAACAAACAAAGTGGGAAGTTCGGGGCCTGTCCAGTTGGACCCTATAGGGATGCATACGCACGGAACCACGAGTTTCTCTGTTGGGAACCGTGAGTGGAGGAACTATATTGGACAATTCTTCAGAGCAGAAGCCATGGAAGTACCTATTAACATGGAAGCCCTACAAACAAATAAAGTTACAAACTTTACCTCTTTATAATATGAGTATATATAAAAAATATAAAAATAAAAAACCCATAAAATATAATATACAGTGTGGCTATAGCAGTTAGCTTCATATTGGAATCTATTAATTATTAATTTTACGAAAAACTTTATTCTTTATAAAAACTTATTTACGATTCAAAACTTAAAAAGGCGGCTATCAGATATCAAATTGTATCAGTCATCCACGAGGTTTGGTTAAAAATGTAATTTTTGCTCAAGAGTAAAGTACCGGTATTTTTGCTAATATCAAAACTTGTTATAAAGGAAAAATATTTAAAATTAGGAAAAACTTTTAATTTATGTAAGTTTGTTTATTTACAAAAAAATCTTTTTTAAATTATTGATTTTTTTCTTTTGTTTTGATAGCAGTAAAGTTGTAAAAAAATGTTTGGTAGAATTTTTAATAATTTTTAATAAGTAGTAATAGTGTATTGCACAAATGTCCAAACTTGAATTTAAACCGTTAGTGCAGAAAATAAAAATATTTATATTTTTTTTTTGGAAATAAATAAACAAGGTATTTTTATTTTTAAACATTTTTTTTTTGTATAACAATTTTAGATTTAAAGAAAAATACAGATACTTTATTCTTAACAAAAATACATATTTTGCCAAATCTCGTATATTACTGATACAAATATCTTAGTATCTGATGGTAACCTTTTAGGTTTTGGATCATGCGAAACTTTTTATAGGAAATAACTGTTTTTTTTTTTGTTATATTAAAGCACTAATTAAAGCCTAAAAATACTTTTCTCCACAATAAAAAAGAAGTAAAAGCCACACCATATATTTTCTAAAAAAGAACACATTTTTCCATTACCCAAAGTTTTTTCTACAAAAGGTATAAGATAATAAATGGCCAGTTAAATAAATGTTCCAATTTAAATTTTTATTTTCAATTTTACAACTACTATTACTTTTCGACCCACTGTATCTTTAAAGACACTTAAATGTTCAGCCAAAAGAATGCTGACAGTAAAATTATATCACTTTCGGACTTAGACCATTAAAGATTGATGTAGCCTGATAATTGTGGTCTTAAAAACCGAAAATTTTAAGTGGAACAAAACACCACCCCAAAACTCGCTTTGTTTTAGAAGGTGTATCAAAGGGAAACGTTGTAATTATACCAGTCAATGTGTTATTAAGTATCATTATGTTTTTACCTAAATGTCTGGTATTTTTCTGGTGCGGTAATTAATTATCTTGGGTGGGTTATACTTAGGATTTCTGGTGTGATGAGCTTAGGATATGTTGAAGTACATAAATTTATTTAATTAACATATTAGATAGCCAGGACCAAAATTTTTATTAGAATTAATACTTCAAATCATCTCTTAAAAATTACTTTTGCAAGTTGCAAATCTAGACAGTGTTTTAAAACCCCCAGTAAATCTTTTTTTTTTAATTGACCGGAAAATTGAATTTTCCACTCAATTTTTAAGCGGAAAATGCTATTTTACAGGACTAATTTACTTTCCGGTCCCTAGTTTACTTTCCGGTCTCTCATTTACTTTCCGGTCCCTGATATCAAAAAATCCTGTTAGCCATGACAAAAATTGTCAGAGTTCAATTGTTACTATTTGACAGTTCAAGATATTGTAAAGTAAAGAAAGCATCATTTTGCCAAAATGGAGTCAGACATGGAAAATCCAGATGAAATAATTGAAGCAGCCTTGCCTTATTGTCGTTTAAATATAACACTAAAAATTTACACAGTTTTTTTCCGGTCAATTAAAAAAAAAAATATGTACGATACTCGACCGGAAATAATTTTTACGGGTCTCCTCAAAACTACAGGACTCGCCTACGGCTCGCCCTGTAAATGTTTTTCGTCGACCCGTAAAATACCATTTTCCGGTCTAGTAACGTAAATAGCTATTAAAAGTCAAAAAATAAATACACGGTTAGTAAAAAGAATAGTTTTTTCACGATCCAAAAAAGTGACTTAGGCTTATGCCGCACTATACTTGACGAAAAAGATGTAACTAATGTGTAAAGTTGGCTGGGAATTAAATGAACAAACAATATAATTTCTTTTTACTGCTGGTAAAACTTGTAACTTTATTCAATTATGGAAAGATGCACTATACTTCACAATACTGCTCTTTGGTGGTTTATTCGGTAATAATTTGTTTTGAAACCAGTGCTCAAAAACTGCGTAGTTTGTATCGCAGTGGTAATCTAAGCTGAAATTCGAAATGCTTTTGGCTGCCAAAAATAAACACTTTGGTACCCAGTCTATAGATATCTCACATTTAGATACACAGAGCCTAGTTGCCGTTTGCGGATTTTTACGACCTCGCGCAGTAAACAAACTCGAGGTCCACAGAAAGGTTCTTGGTACATGCGCATTAAAAAGTCATGTCCAGTACCGGACTTTCTTTTCTAAATCATTAAATAATTTAAAAAAATTAAAATTTTAGTATCTTAATGTGTAAAGAAAAATATTCGTTATATATTATTTATTATTTATATTATTTTACATTTTTTACGAATATAAATTAGGTAATGATATAAAAAAAATATCGTGGGCACGATACGTCAACAGTTAAAAAGATTTGCTAAATTATCTTTGAAGAAAAGGTAAACGGATGTCCTGGGTCACGTTGACAGAAATAATAATTTAATATCGTGAGTTCAATGTCACTTGATAAAATAAAAAAAAAAGGATATGATCCAGATTTTGTGATGTATTTTGGAGTACTAAACATAAATGCTTGATCAGAAAAGTCACAATTTTTCCTGATCCTAAAGAAAAAGTGATGGTGGCTCAGATATGCAAAATACCTTTTTTATTTATGTTCTAAACTTAAATCAAGGGTAAATTTTGCTTTAGCATCCACCAATATATAGTACTTTGCAAAAAAGCGTTAAAAAATTTCTGAATCTATATTCCGATATTTTAGGTTTAGAATTTAGCATATATCACATAATATCTGGGTCCAATACTTTTCTTTAATTTGAAGAGTAGTGTAAGTCAAAGCAAGATAAAGGAGACAAAAAGGAATCGACCAAAAAACAATTTTGTGGTTTTTGGCATAATTTTTATTATTATTATTTTTTTTAAATTGGCCGCTAACTTATAGTGATATAAAGCACTAAAAAAGAAGTAAATAAAGTATTATGGTGGCTAAATTAATAATATAAAATTCAGCTAGAGAAAAATTGGACATTTATACATATCATTACACATTTAGAGTTCAGAACATATTACGGAGAGGTTTAAAAACAAAATTTAAAATGTTACTACAATAAATAACGCTTTTGTCAATATTATTATTAGAATATTTAAAAAATACCTATTACGTTCTCATTATTGAAAACTCTCAGAGTAGCAAATCAGGTGATAACATTTCATTAATTTAGTTACATTGTTAAAACTTATGTAATACATCTAGTTAATATACTTACTTATTTAACGTTCTTTTAATCTGCCCCGGATCTTTATTTTTATAACGAGGGGCAAAACTTGCCGTATGCCGCCCTTCCCGGCCTTCTTATTGAGAAAATTTGAAGAGTAAAAAAATTCTTCCTTTTTATATCAATGTATAATAACAAATTAAAAGACGCTAAAAAAGACTTTCTCTTTTACAATCGCCACTTTCTTATACATTCCATGTTTCAATTTGCCGCCCCTTGAAAGTCACCCGTGACAGACACCAGCCACCCCACCTAGATTCGGGACTGCATTTATTACTTTTGTTCTTAAATACGGCAACAATTGACATACAGCGTATTAGACGTTTTTGATGTAACTGTATTTTTAAAATGTATTTAAATACAGTACTGACTCAACGTCCTTCAAACGAAAAAACGGCGATAAATTCACATGATTCTGCTCGATACCTTGTTTGGCGCCAGGCGCGTTTCCCTTCGAGGTGCTTGCGCACAAACTTATTTTTTGCCCATGAATTAAAGCTTTTGTTTCGCGCAGGTTACAAGCATTGGCTATCCATCGAGATCAGTGACCCAGTCGTCTTCTGACCCCGCATGTAGAATTGTTATTCTTTATTTGAATTTTTTTATTTATTAGTCCATTCTTTACTTGGTGTGTCATGGGTGTCAAACCGTGTCTCATCTAGGTATATTATCGTTTGATTTTCCGAACTTGTCTCATTTTTTTCAGATATTGTATTCGAAGTTGTTCCAAGCGATGTAATTCCATTTAAACTTGTGTTTTGTGTATATTTTTTAAATAAAAACCCCAAACGACGTGGAGTATGACACAAGCTTGTAGTACAGGAGCCTATGTCACAATCTTCCTCGGATAACCTCGCTGAAAGCGATAATAACGTGGGAACTTTCTGCTCTTTGTACATCTGATAATTTTTTTGACGGATTAAATCTTTATTCCATAAATCAATAGATTTAGGTGCACAACTGTCTTTTCGTACTTTTCTAGACTTTACAGTATTATTTTTAATTTTCCACACTATACCTTCAGGATCGCCGGTTAAAGTTGTTTCTTGTTTTTTAATGAAAAATCTTCTTCTCTCTCTTTAATTACAGTTTTTTTCTAAAGTATTTATACACCATGATCAAAATATGAAAATTTTGTATATGAAACTTAGTCTTGGCAAAAATTTTAATTTGTAACTGCATATTAACCACCATTATAAAATTGGAGTAAAGCTAAATCTACCCTGTATATGTAAGAAATATAGAGCCTTACAAAATTTGGAACTTCCTGTTTGGCTACCAGAGGTCTTGATTTCTAACGACATTAATGTAATGAAGGCTATCTTCTCCTTAAAAAAAAACATTATTAAATGTTATTTTTTGTTATTTTTATAATAAATGCCTAACTTAGGTACTTAATTTTTTATTGTATGCTTCATCCATTTTCTAAATTTCTTTCCTTATTGGTGGTCTTTTTTGTGCCGCTGTGAAACACCCCAGGCCGTGAAGCGGGTCTATTGGTGTGAGTAAGGGTTTTTTCTGTTTTTATATTACTACGATTACTATTATTATCAATTTTGGGCGAAGAACCAATTCTAAAACAGTATTTACCAATCGGTTATGTTGACGTTTAAACAATGTATTATACGTCAAAGTTGTCACCAATTATTACCGCGGTTATAATTGGTTGAACGCCTAAAATTGATGAATAACACTGCCCCACAAAAAAATTAAAGTTTATACACAAGAATCAGACATATGTATTCCGATGAATTTTTTGACGCTGAATCTGAATCCGAGCTCAAAAATTGTCCTAAATGTC
Organism: Listronotus bonariensis; assembly: GCA_014170235.1. NCBI lineage: Eukaryota > Metazoa > Arthropoda > Insecta > Coleoptera > Curculionidae > Listronotus > Listronotus bonariensis. The sequence goes on from JACEGR010003309.1 coordinate 21,725, forward strand.
TGGAATTGTCCCCAGGGGCCCCTGAAATATGGTTTCCGGGATAAGGGGGGTCGAGGGTGCATTCTGAAGCCAAAGCTGCATTTGTGCTTGACAGGTCTACATCTAACTGAAATATCCTGTTTGGGCCGGAAAATGACTCCTTAGGGGCCGGAAAATTGTATTTCAGACTGAACAATCACAACAGTGATTTTTTGATGTACATTTGAAATCTGGACCTTCTACTATGCGTGAAAAGTTTATGGCCTGTTAAAATTCTTAGTTTGAAACCGGGAAAGTGACCCCCTAGGGGCCGTAAAATAGTTTTTTACATTAAAATATCACTGTGATATCTACTTCTGAAACACGATTTTCTGGCCCCTACGGGGTCATTTTTCGGACCAAACAGGAATTTTTAGTTAGCCATAGACCTGGGAAACACAAATTCGGCTTTGGCTTCAGAAGGCTGGACCCGCCTTATCCCGAAAACCGTATTTCAGGGCCTATAGAGGCCCCTGGGGTAAATTCCAGATATGTAGGGCCATTTCTGAGCTCGGATTCTGATTCAGCTTTAAAAAATACATGGATATACAAATGTCTAATTCTTGTGTATAAACTTGCATTTTTGTGGGGCTGTGTAATTTACTATTTCGTGGCTAAAGCACTTGGGTTTTAAGGCCAAAATCAAGCCGCGCTTGTTGCTGCTCCGGTGGGGTGACAGCGTCGATGACCGGAGTTAAGCATTGTGGAGAACGGCCGTAACTTGGCTGGATGCCCGCCGCCGCCGACGGGCGGCGCAACACGGTGTTCTGCTTGGGAGTCAGCGGACGAACCAAGCAGCAACCATCCAGGTTATGAAATAAATGACGTGTAAATGGGGAGGAGTAGGGTCAAGGCACAATATGCCCCTAGGCTACAGCGCACCACCTAGGGGACGGTGGTCGAACCTAGGTGGGAAGACCCGTAAGGGCGAAAAAAGACCAAAATCAGATTAGGTAAAATAAGGTTTAGTCTAAAGATACACAAAAAAACTAAAATAAGTATGTTTCGTTTTACTGCCATAAGTTATCTATTGTGCTATTATAACAGCATCCTTTACTTTTTCTTTATAAGTTTTATTACTTCAACGAATAATTTATCCAGTTGTAATCAAGACTTCGTTATCCAGGACACTGTAAGCACGACTAACTTGCCGTAAGTTTGTTAAAAGCCGCATTTTGCGGTGTCAAACTAACTAGCTAAATTGCCCGTGTGTTTTCAGAGAACTCGCTGCAATGGGATTTGTTCCTGTTATTAAACTTTCACATACAATTTTGCTCTTAGAAGTTAAATGTAAACTGCTGACAAATGATAGTTTATAGTTAATTTGTAGCAAAATGGTTAACTCTACATTAGGCTCTAGCTGTACAGTCTGTCCGGAATTACAACCGCACCCTTTCATTTTATTTTATGTGTAGTTTAATTGATATAAACTTATTAAAATGTCTGATCTTTAAAATGTGTTATCTGGCGTAAAACACTTAAAAAGTCCTTTTTACGACCTTGGTACAAAAATAACCATTCTGGGAAATACTAAAGCCCAAAATTATGTGACAATTGTGGGGAACATGTTGGACAAATTTAGGGCCTTAGGTTGCAATATGAGCAGAGAGGGAATAAAATTCACTTTTTACACGCACATTTGGACTAGTTTTCTGCAAACCTTGGTGATTTTAGTGAAGATAAGGGTGAGCGCTTCCACCAGGACATAAGAGAAATAAAGAAACGATATTAGGGGCGAAAGGATAGCAAAATGATGGCGGACTATTGTTGTTTAAATTATTTTTATTTTGCATAACACAGGCCTGCGTTTTTCCACCTTATTAAATGTGAATTAATGTTGATGTATATATATATATATAGTGGAAGGGTAGTCTTGACCGACTAGTTGAATACAAAGATTCTAAATTCTTGGGGATTCGGTCTAGGGCTGAAGTAAAACTCTTTTTTTACTAAACGCCGAGCTTTCGGAAATTTATTTTTCCTTTTTCAAGGCTACAATATAAAGAAAAATCCTTTACAATCAAAAAATTAATCTACAAAAGCAACCTATTGTTTTAAAAACGATAATAATTAACAATAAAACTTACGTGCAAAGTAAGTTTTCTTTAGGCTAGAGTTGTAATAAGAAACATAATCAATTTATTGTTTTACATATTTCTTCTACCAATTTTTGAAATTAAACTTTTAAAAATTTTTACATTTTAGTGTTTTCTAGAACATCTTAATAAATACTGTTAAGTTAATACATATTGAAATCAATATCGGTAGCAGTGTTATCAGAACAACATTCCTTTGCAGGGTTTTTTTTTGATCGAAAAAGATGTATACAGTATGGATTTTGGAACTTTACAAAGAATTATTTTTTTAAACTATTTTGAATTTTCTTCTTTATATATTTTATACATTATTATAGTGATAAGGCAGGATACAAAAAATTATTTTGACTAAATTAATTATCGTTTTGTTTTAAGTTTTCTAAGAGGCTAGAATAAATTATGCTTAGATCATCAATATCCTTTCTTTTATTTATGCAACTACTATCAAGGAAAACCTCCATCATTTCCAAAAACTGTCTTTTGTTTTTGTTTTTTCTGTGTTAAGTACCTTTGCGTTGGCAAAATCAATGTTATAATTAGTCGTAAGGACATGTTCAGATAGGGTACAAGTTTTTTTATTGAGCCTGCAATCGCTCTTATGTCTGGTAATTCGTTGCTGTAAAACAGTGGAAGTCTGTCCTATATAGTTACTGTTGCATTCTATGCATTGAAGAGAGTAAACAACATTCGATCTTTTCAAAACACTGTCTTTATCTTTTAGCCTGGAAAAAGTGTTTCCAATTTTAAAAATTTGCTTGCCACTTATTTTAAGGCTCGTAAGTTTAGTTAAAATCTTTGCTAATTTGTGAATATTGCGGTAGAATTTTAAAGTATTAAGCCCATCATCATTCAATGGCGATGAAAACATAATATATGAATGTATTTTTAAGCTAATTTAATAATTCAAAATTTTACAGTTTCATCTATATTAAGTAACTACTATATTACTCAATAACCGAAATAGTCAAATTATCATACTTTTTACCAGATTAAATATTGGATAACACCGCAAAACACTTTTTTTTAAATGAAACACCCTGTATATTTTATCGCCACTAGAAAAATTTCTTAAAATCCCTTAAAAAGAGTCTACATGGGTTATACTCAATTTTTGATACCTTTGGAAATATGGCCATCGTAAGGTTTTGATATTAAAATAAATTTACATAATATGGATGTTTATGAAACGCCCCGTATATTCATTATTGTCATTAAAAGGCACTTTAAAGAGTAAAAAAATATATTACATTTGATATGTTTATCTTTTATAGTTTTAGGAATATAAACATCCAAATCTTAAAAATTATGGAAATTTTACCATAATTTTTAGATTTGAATGGCCATATTTTTAATACCATTGGTATATGGACTAAATAAATAATAAAAATAAAAAACAAACAATGAGGCCTCTTTATAACACCTACCAAATCCTATCAAAATCGGTTAAGAATATTAAATAACGCCGATTTTGGTGATTTTTCCCAAGAGTTTTTGTTTGGGCAATGATCACCAATTCAAAATGGTTTTTTCCTTGATAATATCTAGTTTTTGCGTTATAAGTCCTACCTTAAAATAATGATTAAACTAATAGCCATAAATAAATAATGGGTCACTTAAACATAATAGGACATTTTTTATCATATGTAAAAATTAAATACTTCTTTCTACAAAAAAGACAAATAAATTCAGATTTTTCTCATTATGAACTATGCAACAACCATTCATATTATGGAAATATCTTGCCAGCGTTAAGCAAAATGATGCTTAATGCATTTAATTGAGGTTTGTGATTTATTTATATATATATATATATATATATATATATATATATATATATATATATATATATATTAGATAAAAAAGGCTTGCATATAAACATCTTCCTGATAGGATAACGGATAGGTCTCACTTTGTGAAAAATTGCTCATACACATGTTAAAGCGGCACGTTGTGTATAATAATTTGAGTCAAATTTTCTTGCTAACCGTATTCGTCGGAGTGGTTTAAACCGTATTCGAAAATGACAATATAAATATGGGAATCAAGAAAATGTAGGTTTTCAAACCGTTGCGTCACAGCCTAATAAGCTTTTAAGTTATAATTGTGGTTTCATTTTTCATTTGTCATTTACATCTATGTGAAAAGTTTACAAAAAATGACAGAAACAAAGTTTTTATTGAGTTTAATGCATACGACCGCCCGACAAAGATAACTATATTGTTTTTTAAACCATTTTCGGGATGTATTCAAACACGGTTCAATACGTGACGTATATGACGTCACCGTTTTGCAAGAAAAGTAATGTTTTAAACCGTACTAACAACAAAAAATGGCTTAAAATCCGGATTTATTCAATATATTTTTTTTTAATTTAAATAATACTAAGAAAAATTATGTTTTTACGGATATTAAACGTTTTAACAATAATTTTCCAATGAGTCCTAAATAGGCAATAAAATATTGAAATTTTTTATTTCACGTTTATAATGTAAATACCCAATCAGTATACAGTTATATTAACGAGGTAACCTACATTATTTTTGCATCAAATACGCTTTTGTGACAAATTTGTGTTAAAGTTATTAAATGTCATAGGTTTTCAATACTTAAATAAAAACCTTGGCGTTCACCTCGTTTTTTTTAAATATCTGGTGGTATCATTAAAAAAAATTAAACTTGTCAGTATAAAATGTCATGTCAATTTATCTAAAAATAAAAAGGCTTAAGTTGTCTGCAGGATAGAAGAAGGATGAATAATAACTTAGAGATTTTATATTTTTTAAATTTTCTTTCCTTACATTTATGGTAACCCCCGACGCCATTGCTCTAAATTTTTAAAAACCTATGTCATGTGATAACCTCTTTTTACAGAAGGAAAAGTAATTTTTTCCAATCCTTGCACCTTTTCATTTGATAATAACATATTCCCACAAACAGTTGACGGTCCGAAAGACTAGACTATGGATATAATCGAATCCGGGGTCAGATGACCCCATCAGGTTATGGTCAAGGTCATTTCAAGGTTAAACTATCAAAGAACATTGAAAATAGACCACAATCGTGGTATCTGTATGTTTTGGGGGTCCAAATCCAGGATGGTCAATTTAAATAAACCTCAAGATATCATGATTTTTGATCTATTTTGCAATAACTTCTTATGATTTAACCTTACACGTCAATTTTACTACATATTTGGATTTAACGAAAACACAATTATGATAATTTGCTGTGTATTTTCAATAAACTTTAATGATTTGACCGTGATATGACCCTGACCATGACCTGATGGGGTCAAATTGACTCCGAATTTTGATTTAGCGACACCAAAAACATAAAAGTACCATGTTCTAGTCTTTCGGACCTTTTAATATTTGTGAATTTTATTGATAGTGCATATGGAGGCCTCATAAAGAAATAATCAAAATCAAAGATTGCCGAAAAATAAATCTTAAAAAAAAACATACAAGTCGTGTTGCCTGATAAGTAACAACTTTTACAAAGTATTATTATTGAATAACTAATAATAAAGATATTTAAGTAAAAATTTCAGTAAAATACTTTTGGAAAATTTGTCAACAAAATTTATTTTCTTTATAAAACAAATTTTAAAGTTACATCTGAATCCATCATGTAAAAATTTGTTTAGAAAAACTCTTTTAATAATACAGGCATGATTTTGCAAAACAACTTTACAATAGCTTGTAAACTGCCGTTGCTAAAAGCTTTAGTAACTTTTCCTTTTCAGTTCGAGAATAATATTTTGAAATAAAACGTAAACTTGTATGATAAAGTTGTATTTTAAAATTGCCATTACAAAATCGCTTTATTTAAGAAAAGTTAATATGGTTTTAAAACTCTATTTTAAATTCAGGGAATATAAATTTACATAATGGATTATTTGTCTTTTTTCAGAATACGGTTTGTCAACGAATTAAATAGACAAATGTTAACTGCACATATATCAAATGTTATGAATTAAAACATATATAACATAGCAAATTTTTCTCATATTTTTCACTCCTTGGTTACTTTTAGTTTAACCGGAAATGGTTCAGTTTTACAAAATGCGTCAGTTTTACAATTTTTAAATAAAACAACTCGCATATATTACTACTTTTATTTCTTAAATACCCCAAATAAGAATATGACATTTTGAAACGTTTTTCATCTATTTGATTTTTCTTATTCCAATTTGATATTACATATACCATTTTCAGGGCCCTATTAACTGTTTGAGGCGCTCTAGACTAAAATTCGTGGAGCGCCTATTTTCCACCAAAAAATTTTTGAAGAGGAAATAAAAAAAACAGCCATTCCCTTCTTTTCACGCCTATTTGCCTATTTCATTCCAAAGCACCTTATTCACAGAGAAATTAGTCACCAAAAATCCCCAATAAACCTTAACTTTTTAAAGCTCCCTTGTCTAGCGCCTATTACTCCCCTGTCTGGCGCCTATTTTTTCATGGCGCCATAGGCTGTAGCCTAGTCAGCCTAATGGATAATACGGTCCTGACTATTTTAAAATTGGCAATTTATTTACTTTTGCCAAGCGTGCCAGGTATAGCTAAGAGGCATAATATTTTCCATAAATTTTTATTAACGTTTTTTTAAAAATAAGGTTACCAAGGATTTAAAAGTGACAGAGACTGTTGCATTGTAAACGTTTTTTTTTATACCGGGTGACACAGGATGTTGTTACCCCCTCTCTTCCCCTATTCTTTTTTGTATGGTTTTAAGACATGCTATTAAAAATTTTACAGTATTATTAAAGACAATTATAATTTGGTTATATTATAGCATAAATTAACATTTTTTGGTCATTTTCATGACCTAGCAATCACTTTCGGTTTAACCGGAAGTACCATAAATTTTTTATTTAAAATAAAAGTACCTACTTTTTTTTTCTATATATGTATTCTGTATAAAAATTAATTTTTTATAATATATCATACAGAGTGATTCATTATTTCCGTTTTGCATTTGCAAGTAGGCTATGAAAATAAAATAATGACCTTTTTACTTTTACAGGTAGTGACATTTTCCATTTTTCTTAATAAATTACTTAGATTTCGTAATTTCAGTTCTTAATATAATAATTATTAAGAAAAAATTAAAAATTTGACAAACATTTCAAATAAAAACACCCCTATTTTATTTTATTTTTAAATTCTACACTAAAATCTCTTTCAAATGACGTACCACAACATATTGTTGATTTTTAAGATGGCGGCCATAGATCATTTATTAAAGAATTACGTTATTCGAATGCCGTCAATCAATGATCTGTGGCCGCTATCTTAAAAATAAACAATATGTTGTGATATGTCATTAGAAAAGGATTTTAGTGTTTAATTTAAAAATAAAATAAAAAGAGTGATTTTTTTTAATGTTTGTAAAATTTTTAGTTTTTTCTCTATAGTTACATTAAAAACTGAACTTACAAAATCTAAGTAATTAATTAAAGAACATGGAATATGTCACTACCTGTGAAAGTAAAAAGGTTATTCTTTATTTTCACACCCTACTTAGCAAAAATATGTATTCAAAGCATAAATAATGGAAGTACCTGATTTTCTTTAAAAATAGTCTCTGGTCGCCATTTTAAACAGAAACACCCTTCATGATATATTATTGTAAACATAATTTTATACAGAATATAAATATTGAAAAAAGTAGGTACTTTAATTAAAATTAAGACAGGTTATGGTACTTCCGGTTAAACCGAAAGTGTCACAACATCCTGTGTCACCCGGTATATCCCTAAATAAAAGGCTAGCGTGCTGGACTACAGGGGCAGTAACTTAATTATTAAAATATTTAAAAAAAAATGTAGCTTTTAAAACTAGATCGAGCTATCCTACAAATAAAAACGTGTTTTAAACCAAATTTTTAATAGAATAATAGTAATTTATGTAACAAGTGCATAAAATGCTACATTTATTTTTAAGGAAAGTTTGACAGCACTAGCCGTTAGGCGAGTGCGGAAATCCCATGAAAAAAAAACTTTATGCCTGTGTAACATACTATAGATATTTTTTCTACGACCGTATAAAAATTTACCAAGTTACCAGTTTATACAGGTTTTATTTATTTAAACTTATTAATTTTAATTTTTGCAGCAAAGCCATTATCCTCTTCATAACTATGCCGTTATGATTTAATTTTAGAAAATTGTATGTACTTACTTTTTGTAGAAATAATACTAAAACAGTACAAATTCCTTTTTAACTTTAAATAAGAAGAATAAATTCATTATTACCATTAATTTTGAATAATTTCTATTAAATATATTTGCAAACCGTCAAATTTAAAAACTAGTGAAACATGAACTAAAAGAAATAATGACGAAATCAAAGTTAACTTGACCGTTTGGTTTAGTTGATGTCGCGTTTACTGTTACATGGCTATCATGGCATAAATTAATATTTAAGTTTATTGTAGTAGGCATGGAAACAAAACACTAATTCAAAGTTAAAAAAAAGGTTTGAAGTGTTACAAAAGGTTTTTTTAACACTTTATGTAGTGTACTTAGAATGAAGTGCTTTATCTTCATGTTTACGAATAAAAAAACTGCAATTTTTGTAGCGGTCGTGGAAAAAAGTTATTTATTAGGGCCAAAATCCACTACGTGAGCTACTATTAACCTATAGTAATTCTTGGTTTACATTTGTCCTGAGAAAAGGGTTAAATGCTATTTGAAATTAAAGCACTATATTTGATTGAAATAAAATTACTGCGAAAGTTAATAAACTTAGCCATTATATTCTTTTATATTACCCGAGGTCTGTAAATTAGTTTGCGTTTAATTATGACTACTTAGATTCCAATTAAACGTGGACGTAAAACTCTTAAAAATGTCACATCCTAATTAAAAATAACCCCTTATGTTAAACATACTAAAATAAGTATTGTTAAATAAATAGTTTAATGATTTTAATAATTTAAGGATATTTTAGATAATATTAAAAAACTATTTTTTTTGTTTAAATAAGATAAAGATTACCTTTTTTGTACCGTAATTAGAAAGCACCTAGTATAATAACTTTTTTAAGGCTTTCTGGCTTCTATAATACATTTAGATATAACTGTTAACAAATAAGAGGAACATCTTAATCGACACATTACAAATATATAATAATATTTTAGGGTTATCGTAATTGAAGAGAATGTATATGTTGTAATACCAGTTATCAAGTAATTGAAAACATGACTTCGGTGATTCGTAATTCATATAATTTCCTTTAGCTTTCTATTATTATCACCTATATAAGATTTTATATAGGGTTCGCTCACAAAATTAAAAATTATTTTGATGGATGGGGTTTACAAGAGGACAAATGAATAAACAATTTAATTTTTTAAATAAAAAATAATTAAAAAATTTTGCTTGTTTAAAAAATACGATTTACGTAGCGAAAATGTTGATTTTGTATACAGGGTTCGCAAAAACTTAAAAAATATGATTTCTCTCCAAAAGTACACTACCTTTATTTTTAATTTTTAAGCAAAATATCGCCTAGAGCCTTGATCACATTTGTTTACAGCAAAATAATATGTTGTGAAGAAGTTTAAAAGGGGCAGGTGTTTAACACAGAAATTATATTTTTTTATCATTTTATTAAAAGGATTTAACATAATTAATTTTTAATCATACCAAAATCAGTTTTATAAAACTTTTTGATGCCCCTGTAAAATTATCAAAATTATTCAAAATAATATTTTTATTAACTTTTCTAAATAATATTTTGCTTAAAAATAAAAACTAAAGGTAGTTTACTATTAAAGAAAAATAACAATTTTCAAATTTTTGCGTAACATGTATGCAATATCAACATTTTCTCTTCGTAAATCATATTTTTACAGGCAAAATTTTTTATCAAGAATAATTTTTTTTTCTCGAAAAATATATTTTTTTGTAATTTGCCCTCATGTCCCCATCCGTGTTCCCAACAGTTTGTATACATACTGGGGTTCACAAGTGGACTAATGAACTAAAAATGTAATTTTTTAAAAAATAAAAGTTATTCCTTATAAAAATTTTTGCTTCTAAAAAGAGAAATTTTTGCCCTTAAAAGAATGGGACTCCCGGAATAAAATAAGCTGAATTTATTCTGCCCTTTTAAACCCCCATAAAGAGAGCATATCAAGAAATCCAAAATGTATAATAGAAATTGAGATAACACGTAATTACATTGTTTTACAAATAATTGTAAGAAGAAAATTTTTAAGTCTATTTTTTAAAAGGAATTTTTAACTGACACTTTTGATATAGACTACGTATATGCATTTATTTTTTTTTAATAAGCAAGATAGAAAAAATTTACACAGGGTTGTATTTACGGGAAACGTAATTTTCTAAGAAATATTCGTCCAGGAGTCATTGAATCGCCATTGAAGTTATTTAATTTATTGAAGTTAGTGCAAAATTAGCCCCTAATTATATACATAACACTGCTAGATTAAAAACAAAGATCGATTAATCATATTAAAGGTATTTGCCCAAAACATTTTTTTAAAACCTTATATTTTGGGAGGTAAAGTTTTTTTTTAATATTGGATCCATTATTTATGTTTAAAATTATACAGGGTGTTTCACAACTTACCCGACAAACTTTAAGGGCTAATTCTACAATAAAATATAAGAAAAAAACTTTATATGAAATATGTCCTAAACGTCGTAGTTTTTGAACTAAAGGTTATTAAATTTTTTAAAAAATTGTGTTTTTGTATAAGAACATTTATTCCAATTTAGATATTTTGAAAAAATTTGGGATCGCCTCCTATACACCAAAAAGATATTTTTTTGGCATACTATAAGGAAAAAATTAATTTTTACCAGCGTCGTTTATGAGATGTTTAGGGTAAATATTTTAAAAAAAAATGGTATACCACTGTACTTTTGCTAAAATAAAAATATTTTTCAAAATTTCTATTTAGTTTAACACAAAGTTGATTCTTTGACTTTTTTCATTTGATGTACGAGTTTTTGCGTAAATAAATAAAAACCATTTCTTGGCATGGTCAAAACCCTATTTAATTAAAGAATAAATATTGGAGGTAAATTTTCGCTGTAGAATTTGATATTATCTATACGAAATGACCGTGCCAAAAAATGGTTTTTAAATATTTGCGCGAAAACCGTGCATTAAATGAAAAAGGCAAAATATTAAATTTGTGTCAAACTAAATGAACATTTTATAAAATATTTTATTTAAAAAATGCAGTGTCGTACCATTTGTTTTTCCTAAAAATATTTACCTCTAAGCCCCTTATGAACGACACTGGTAAAAATTAAATTTATTCTTGTATGTCAAATAATGTCTTTTGGTGCATGGATAGCTTCCACCAAATATTTTCAAAATATCTAAATTGGTATAAAAGTTATTATAAAAACACATATTTTTTTACACATTTTTAAAACGTCGTTTAGGATATATTTCTTATGAAGTTTTTTTGACATTTTTTATTTTAGAAATAGTCCCTTCAGTTGGTCGGATAAGTTGTGAAACACCCTGTATGGCAAATAAAAAATGTATGCCTTATCAGAGTTTGGTAGTATTTGAATTTGACTGGTATCCGAGTAGTGTGTTTCGTATTCGGTATTTGACTGAATACTTTTTTAGTCAGTATTCGGTATTTTGAATTGTAAATACCGTGTTTAAATCATCGTATTGGAATACAGGTTTTGGGAATTTGAATAACGGGATTTAAAGTATTCGAATACCGGAATATAAAATTGGATTGGAATCCAGTTTTTAATGAGTTTTTTTTTGGTCTTCGATAATCATAATCCTGGTATTCGGATATAGCGAAATTCTAATACATTTTTTTGTATTAGTATTTGAATTTTGAGTATTCGGATAAATTTTAAATATTGTATGAATCGTATTCGAACACAGGGTTTCAGTATACGATCCAACTCTATCTTTTATCTTGTTGACAACTTATTTAATCCACTACACATAACGTTTAAGATATTTAAAAATTCTAGTGACAAGTCCTCGTATAAAAGCTATTTCCACCTTGCGGTTAAAAGCATTATTTTCAATATCATCGATGATTCCAAAATAAATGTTTTCTAGACGACTTTGCGGTAAACGTTTACAATTGTTTTAACCACATCGAATAAATTCTCACAAAGTGTTTTTATGAATTGGGAGGTTGGAAAAATAATGTTCCTAATTATTAAATCAGTAGCTATCTTTTTTATTAACGATTAGCTTTTTAATACTGTTTTTTGGTAATTTATTCTTTGGTTTATCAAAAAAAAATTAGTTATGTAATGTAACGTTCGCTAATTAAATTTAAATATAGTAAAATAAACAATATTTGGAAACAAGCCGATTTAAAATTGAACCGTTGTTAAACCGAATTTCATAAAACCTTATAAAGGTGAATTTATAGAGACAAATTAAAATGAATATAATATAAAAACAACACAGGAAATATATTAAAAATTAGGAATAACCCTATTTATAGAGGCAAACTACAATAAAAAAAGGAAATAAGATTAGCCAATAAGAAGTCACGTCAAAAGCACGATAGCACATGCGCAGTTGCGATTTCACATAAAAAACCATAAGAAATTAAGAGTTATCCATCTTCAAGGTTATTTTTTATTTTTATTTTTATGTTATTTTTCTGTATATATAGATGCCCTATAAAAAAATACTGTTAACTCTTATTTTATTTTTATGTTATTTGTCTATACTAATTCACCCTAAATATGTCGTTAAAATAAATTAAAATGGTTTAAGTATTCCTTTACTGTAGCAAAATTAATTCAGGGTGTTTATTTCTCAGTTTCTTTAATAAAAACTAAGAACAAAACTTCTTAGTTTTTAAACTACGAAAAGAAATGTTTTTCATTAATAAGAACAATTTTTTTACATACAAGAAAAAAATAAACTTTTACCAGTGTCGTCCATGAGAGCTTAGGGGTAAATATTTAAAAAAAATGGTACGTTCCTGAATTTTCTGAAAATATATATTTTTTTAATTTGCTATTTTGTTTTGAAAAAATTTGGATAGAATGACATGTTTTTATTAAATGTATGCGGTTTTTGCGTAAATAAATAGTAATAAATAGAAATATTTTTCGGCTTGAGTTTATTGCTATCTAATTCTATAGTATTTAGTATAAGGTAGACACGTTAAAAGTACGGCTTATTACTTAGAGTATTTTACCAATGATTATACAGGGTGATCATTTTTAAGTCTGCACCATTGCTAACTTTTTTATGATTGGAGATATGAAGTCGGTTATATTAGCAAAGTGGTAGCATATTTTTCGCTGATTAACGTGCTGCTAACAGAAAAACAATTGAACATAGGGTTTTCGATTTATTTCTGAAAATGTCATTTTTTTAAACAGAACACTCTATCTATTATATCAATATTTAAAAGATCTATCACGGGTCAATTTAAAAATTCCTCATATGTTTTATACAATTTTTTAATAGCTTCGGAAATATAGCCATCCTCGGGAATTTTGATAGTATACTGGCATTTTTGAATAGAACACCCTGTATATTGCATCACTATTAAATGGATATTTTAAAGAGATTTAAGAAAATGCCACACACATTAATATGTCTATCTCTAATAGTTTTGGAAATATGGCCATTTAAATCTCAAAAATAGAAGATATAATGTCTATTTTATCTTTGACACTAAACTTAAATATTATAGCTTGGAGATATAAAGATGATGAAAATTTACCATAATTTTTAGATTTGGATGGCTATATTTTCAAAACTATAGAGATAGACATTTCAAATGTGGTATTTGCTTGTTAAAATATATATTTAATGGTGATACAACATACAGGGTGTTCTCTTTAAGAAATGCCAGTTTACTTTCAAATTTCTGAGGATGGCCATATTTCCAAAACTATTAGAAATTGGATATAACTCATAGCAACTTTTTGTAATGGTCTTTAATAGATCTTTCGAATAGTGATATAATAAACAGGGTGTTCTAAAAATGTGCAATAGCAATTGTGCCGACTAAAAAGTGATCACCCTGTATACAATAAAAGTTGCAACACTGATAAATTTACCATTTTTTTTTAAATGCTCCATAACTAAGTAAAAAAGGTGATATTAAATACTGTGGAACTAAATAGATGACGATGCCAAAAAATAGTTTGTATTTATTTACGCAAAAATCGTACATCAAATAAAAGAAGTCAAAAATTTAAATTTATTTCAAATTTAAAAGGATTTCAAATACATATTTTTATTTTAAAGAAAGGCGGTGGCGCACAATTTCTTTCTTTAAAGTATTTACCCATAATCCTTCATGGACGACATAAAAAAACTAAAAGAGAAAAATGAACGTTAAAAAAACTGAGAAAACAACATAACACTTAAAACTTAAGGATAAATAAAATTTAAAAAAAACCGGTTATATATTATATGTGCATATTAAATATTAATACTAGTGACTTTTACTTATTTATTTATTTATTTTTAAGTCAAACATATGTTTATTGTAAAAAAATCCGTTTAAACATAGCTTTTCCTATTTTTTTTAAACGAGTTAAAAAAATATGGAAAAACATTTTAAATTCCAGATTGGAGAGTACTTACTTAATTTTCGTGGCCTGGAAAGAATAACCTCTGAAATGAAAAAAAAATCGAAACAACAATTTCAAATAATATGTCTTTCCCCGTTTTTAAGTAGCCTCTACCTTTGCAAAATATTCCAAAAGAGTCATTTACCCCTATTAAAACTGCATTTAAGTTAAAATAGTGCCCCGGAGGCAAGAATAGAGAAGATCGCGTTTAGGTTCATTTGATGGTACTTTTCGTGATTATCGTACCCTTTGCTTCACTGTTTGCTGCCACAATTAGTGCATTCGTTGGCTCTTCTAGGGAAACTCGTGAGCTATTGTTTAGGATGTTAGGATATGCTTGCTAGCGTTCGTATCACAATTTTATAGTAAAAAATCTACCCAAGTTTCTTAATTTCTTATTTTTCTTTATATAAAAGATAATTTATTTTAATTCTTATATTAATTTTGATTTAACTGTTGGCTTTTAAATATCTTGGAATACACACGTATAACGTAAAAATTTATTTGTTTATGCTTTTAACACAATTTAAAACAGATTTTAAGTCAATAGAGTTTTTGTGTCTTTTTACATATAAACTTTAAATATTTTTGGGGTTTAGTTGCTTTTTGCCTGATTGTTGGGTTTTCGTTGCGGCTAATAATTTTTGTAACAAACATAGCCGTATTTAAACCTTTGCTCTAAAAGAAAAAGTATTTTTTTTAGTAGAGGATAAAAGTTTTTTAGTGTAAAGTAAACTGATTGTAAGGTATCTGTAGCTTAGAATAATATTTTTTATTTAAATTTTAATTAATACAACAAAATGTAGTGTTTTTCTTTTAAAAATCTGGGTTTTATTAACTTTTGCGTAATATTCGGGTAATTTTATACTCAATGAAAAAATATTGAATTTTATTACCCATATTTATTTCAGAAAATGTTTATTTATACTATAAAATAAAAACAATATAAAGGCACATCTACATTTTAGACTAATATATGATGTTACAAAATATACCACAAAAATCGTACTAAAAACTTAAACTTATAAATATTTTAAGTTTTATGACAAATTCGGTTATTACATTCAACTTTTAACTTTTATTATTTATTTTTCAATATTTATTGTTTTTTCCCTTTATTCAACTTTTGTGCTTTAAAAATTTGTATGTTTTTTTTTCTCAAATTCTCCTAGATTCACCACATCCGGACTTGTAATTGACACCACATAGAAAGAGAAGTCTTTTGAATACAAAAAAATCGGTCCACAATTAACAAAACATACAAAAAAATTAAAGTCGAGTAAAAAGTAGAATTACCCGCACTGCTTAATTATTAAATAATTTGTATTTCAAAAACGGTGCGTCAAAACATTATTTTTTGGCAAAATAAACGCTAAAAATATAATGTCAGCCCAAACAAATCAATAAGGTGTGTAAAAAAATAAGAACGAATTTAATCATGAATAGCTAGTTCTGTACTTATCTTTTAGTGGTACTACCTATCGATCTAGCGCCCATAGAGTTCACCTCTACTTCCAAAACAAGCGCAGTATTTAGCATCAGTGGTACTTAGCTCCGGTGGTTCGGCTGGCTCTTCACGACGGCTAAACTTTCCCACGGAGAGACACGTTGGTCACCCCCGCCGCACCATTGTGTTTATTCATTTCATTTTAAGAGCAGGAACCTTTCTATAGAAGAGAATAGACTAATATCAAAGACAATTAAACTATAATTGCCTTTGCTAATATATATAATTAAAAATTGGGTTAAAATACAAAATATATTTTTATGTTGTGTACTTATTACATTAACTTTGTAAGGTAATTTCCAATAATAGTAACAAAAGTATTTTTTAAATATTGTTTCTGCAAAGAATTGTTGAAAATATTTTTATAAAAGGTATTAAACTCAGTGGCGTAGCTATAATGTGGCTAGGTGGGGCAGTGCCCCAGGCCGCCTCAGCTTTGAGGACCCCTTGAAGTTGAAAAAAGAGTCATTGGGTTATTAGGGTTATTACAGAAATACAGAAAACAAAATGGAAAATAAAAGCGAGGACCTTTTTTTTTTAAGGAGTCCCACTTTACGTTTTTACCCCAGGTCCCCTGCTGCCCTAGCTACGGCGTTGATTAAACTAGTTTATTACCCATATAGTTTTTGTTATTGTTATTTAAAAAACATCAATAAATGTTCTTCAAAGTAAAAACACAATGTCAAGTATTTATCTAAAATCACTTTTAAAATATAAGTTTATTTTATCCGTAACGAAGCATAATTTATTATTTTTTCAGATGATTTAAAATAATTTAAATTCTCTGGTAATTATAAAATTTGATTTTTTTGTAAGTAAACATCATCACTGTATAAGACGCATAATTTAAAGTATACCTATTATAAGATTAATTTTCGTTGCAAAACATTTTTAGTACACACCACAAAATTTTGTTTTTACATTTTAGCGTATACACATTTTTGTTTAGCAAGTTTAAAAAAAATGTTTTAATATCAGAAACAGAAAAAGTTTTTAGTTAACGGGGTGCAAACACGTAGTCTTTACCTACGAAAACATACTTTTTTATACGTTTTCTGTCGCGCGGGTATTGTGTTCAAAAACTTAGGGAGTGCTTTTTGTAGCGCATCAATTGTTTCTTAAACATACACATATATCTATTGTAATTATTTAAATACTAATATTTGTAGTCTTAAAAAAATCAAAACTTAAAAATCAATATTGAAAAAATAGTTTAATGTTTAAATCCCCACTACTTTGAAACATTTTACGAAGAAATCTTTTTGTAGGAAATTTGCATAAAAAAGATTGTTGTTAAATAACTGTTACCTTAAAAACCTTTACATCATTTTTTTGGCACCCTAAACAATATTTTTAATATACAGGGTGTCTCTAAAAGGTCTGTACAAAATGCTACTCCTTGTTCTCAACTCTAACGCAATTTACCTTAGTCAAAAAGTTGATCGTTTGCGAGAACAGGGTTTAGCAAGTTTTTATTTTATTTAAGCTATTTTAAAATATTTTATTTATTATTAATTTTTTTACATTTGCTTTAAGGAAGTTTTTTAAAATAATATAATCATATTTTTGCTGTTAAATATAGAGGAAGCCACCTGCAGTCGTTTGCTTTTGTTCAAAATGTCATTTATTTTGTCTTGGTGTATTATGATTTAAGTAAATAATTAACTTTTTTTCTTTTTTCTTTTACATTTTTTCCAAAAAACGTTATACCTGATTAATATTCTTACGAGATATCGTTGGCAAGATATTTTAAGAAAAAAAAAACATAAACAATTTCCCTCGTACTTCTTCTCGGTTTATTAGGGCCACCTGGGTTTCTCTGAGAGGGCTGTTCAAATTGGTATCACAATATCCTTATGCCAAATAATACGATTTAACCCAATTTGCCTTAGTTAAATAGTTGATCGCTTGCGAGGGTGTCAAAGTAAAAAAAAACCTCAATAATTTGACACCCTGTTTCTTGCAGTGGCGTAGCTACAGGGGGCAAAGGGGGCGGTCGCCCCTCCCGCCCCCTTGACTTGGCGCCCTTCTGCCAACGAAATAATATTTTCTAAAAAAATCTTCAATTTAATTCTTTATATACTTTTTATAGAAGCAAACAATGAGTATTAATATTATACCATCACAATTATAAAGTCCTGCAAAAGCCCCTAATAAAATAAGTTTTGT
Source organism: Listronotus bonariensis (assembly GCA_014170235.1). Lineage (NCBI taxonomy): Eukaryota > Metazoa > Arthropoda > Insecta > Coleoptera > Curculionidae > Listronotus > Listronotus bonariensis. The sequence continues at coordinate 40,095 of JACEGR010003309.1, forward strand.
TTTTTAGTGCTTATTTTGTCGTCTCACGTTTGTCAACAGGCAAAAAATGCTGCAGGTTTTATAGATCACAAGTTTAAATTCTTTATTTATTTAAAGAATTAAAAGCTGTTTTGCAAAAACAACCAATGTCATTCCTAACAGAGTGAAATCTCAATTTTTTTCCTAATTTACAAAAAAGTAATGCCTCTAGAACCTTCAAATATATCTCTTACTATGCAAAATACAACGATTTTTATGAACATATTACAAAAAAATATATAGAGTTAGCCTCGGAGTTAGCCATATACAGGGTGGGCCAAATTTAACTTTCACACTTTTTAAGTAACAATAACTTTTTATCTGTTGAGTCTACCTTTTTATTTTTACAGGGCTAATAGGTAGATATGTTTTCTTTAAGTTTGTCAATTTTGGTCGAGTAGATTCACTCAGGACCGGACTTACGGGACTTTTCCCAAAATGATGCATTTAACCTCGTTGAAAAAGAAATGGGATTTAGCTACAATTGAGCTAATACGTTTTTCTTATAGAGAAACTATGGGAAATGATTCATTAAACGCGAATCTGTCAATAATTAGAGGATTCAGGAATTATGATTAGTTTTGATAAATGATGCGCCTCAAAAAGCATGCATTTCTCTCGATTTTAACAGGGAACTTTCTTTTAGTGTGCTTTGAAAATCAAAAATGTGAGATTACCATGGTTTCTGAGTTGGATGCTGACACAACTTTACAGTAAATAATTAAAATTAAACGTAATAATTAAAATTAAAGGTATTATAGGTAAATTCGATATATTTTGCAACGAAGTTAAATGCATCATTTTGGAAAAAGACCAGTAAGTCCGGTCCTAACTAAATTTATTCGACCAAAATTGACAAACCTAGAGATAATATATCTACCTATTAGCCCTGTAAAAATAAAAAAGTTAGGCACAACAGATAAAAAGTTATCATTAGTTAAAGAGTGTGACAGTTTAATTTGGCTCACACTGAAGATTTATTAGAGTTTTTGAATATCCTGACCATATTGTTCCGGAACACCTCGTATAAAAACACGTGTCTTCGTTTTTATACCTTTATTAACAATCCAACGTAACTATGGTTACAACGACAAAATCTTCACTTTTCAATGTCTCGAAGTTTACAGCACAAAAGTCGAATCTATACTAACTGATCGGAGGTTTCCCGTCGCCCTTTTATAGTATGGTGGAAGAGTAAAGAATGATCTAGAATCTTCGAAAAATATCGTGAAAATTCCATAGTACAGGATGGCATAAAAGTTCTTAATGGATAATTCGGGCGTTTTCGGAAACCTTCGAAAGTGATGAAAGAACTTGGAAAAATTAAGGTAAATTATTTAAATAAATTAACAAACTAAATTAAATGATCCTAACTCTCTAAAATTCTAGAATCTAAACACATTTTTGAAAGTCTGTAACAATATTGAAAACTTAACATTGGCTGTTTAAAAAAAAAAAAACTTAAATTACAATGGCATATTGATAGAGTAAATATCATAAAGAAATGTCAAAATAAAACGTTTTTAATGTGGATAGTTGTAGTTTTGAATTTAATATTGTTTAGTTTTGACAGAAAGTTTAATTTTTTTTTGGTTTTTGTATTTTATTAATACAAAACGAATAATTCCTAAAAAATAAAAAATATTTTTTCTGCGGTAACATAATGCCTCTTCCAAAAAAGTCAGGTTTTAAGAAAAAGCGATAAGAAAAGCTTATACTCTGCGCAGGGGCTTCGTTAAAATTGGAAACTTTATAAACGGTTACTAAAAGCAAAAACTCCATATTCAAAAATAGGAACTCCAAAAGGACTTCGCCCCTCCTGCCCCTAAACCCTGGCTACGCCAGTGGTTTCTTGCAAACCAAAACCTTTCCACTAGGGTTAATTGAATTAGATCGTTTTCTTGGCCAAAAAATTTGTAGTAGCATTTTGTACAGACCTTTTGGACACTACCAGGTGGCCTAGATAAAGCATTATGAATGCAATGGAAAACTTTTGTATGAAATAAAATGTTCAATCTACAATATCTTAAAAACAGTTGTTCCTAGCGATATTTATTAGGTGTACTTTTTTGTACAAAAGATATAAGAGGATAAAAATTTTATACCTAAATTAAAATAAACCGAGGTCAAAAAAGGTATGATACTTTGAATCTAAGCAAAGGACTGCTCCTCCCCACCTCCCCTACATTTTACGACAAAAATAGTTAGCATAGTTCGATTTTCCACTCTTAAAAAATTTAAATACTAAATTTAGTAAAAGAAACATTGCATAAGTAAAATATAATAAAATACAAAACTTTGACACCCTGTATCTCACAAATCATCAACTTTTCGACTGAGGTAACTTGGGTTAGGTCGTTATATTTTGGCCCAGGAAATTTGTGATAGCATTTTCGCAGACCTTTTAGAGAAATCCTGTATATAACTTAACAATAATATAATAATCATTAGTTGTCAAATTTCGCATAATTTAAGACTAGGCGACTTGATTTGCTGATTCTATTTAAATACGTACATACATACGTAGGTAATTTGGTTTAAATTGATGGAAAGTTTGATGTCGATTGGTGGCTAAACAGTTAGGTTCATTGACTTTGATGAAGAGTTTATATTTTTAAGTTTTTAATTGTCTTTAAGGCAAGGAGCAAATTGAGACAAGTACTACGCGTGCAACGGGACGCAGCACAGCACATGCTTTAGCGCAAATTAACTAGCGACGCGTCTACTCGAAAAGACGTTGATTTTTGTAACAGTTTCATATTTGCCACGTCGCACGCGTAAGACGCGTCTTAATTTGCGGCTTGCCTAAAATGGTACCCTTGGCTTTGGGTTATCTGTCAAAATAAAAAGTTATGAAGTAAATAAATTTATGTTTCTGCTATCTGGGAGCATAAAAAGTACTTTTATCCTAAAATTTTAGAATCTGCAGAGTCGATACGTGTGCCGAATGTACACTAAATCGGTTAAAAAATAACTTCTGTAGGTTGGTAACCAGGGAGATTTTGACATTATGCTTAAGGGCTTACTGACAATATTGTACATTGCAGAAAGACCCCTAAAATTTTTAACGCTTTTTCCGATCACCCTGAATAATATGTTTATGTTTCGGTACTCGGTACTTCGATAAAACTAACGGAGTTGTGGAAAATTTGTTACTGATATTCTTTGTGAGCTGTCAAAAAATAAAAAAATAATAATAAAATAATATATGCACTCAGGTCAGACTAAAAACTTCTAAAAAACCAGTCGCATATAAAAATTTATATTCTGTATTCGAGACACTCGGTCATTTTCCGCAATCGCTCTTTCATATCTCTAGTTCTTTTGCACTGTGTGACGAGAATAAAGGCTTCACTGACAACTTTAATGCCATCAATAGTTTGGAGCTTGATTTTTAGTGGAGGAGATTTTGGCAAAATATTTGGTAGATAAAAAAATCTAATAACGTCTTTTTAGCATTTAAAAATTAATTCTTTATATTCTACTGATAATAAGCAAAAATGTGTTGCTAAATGTAGGCTTAAAATATAAACTGGTTTCTGTAAATGTGAGCCACATTTATGATTAAATATGACCAGAAAAAAACATTAACTGTAGTTTTATGTTTAAAATAAATGAAAGTGGCCCATTAAAATTGTCATTTAAATAGATTATCTACATAATGTTTAATTTTTAAATTATCCCTAAAGTTCCATAAAATTACAATATTGACCCTAAATATAGGCAGTCCTATAATAAATCTAGGTAATAAAGAATAATAAGCAGTGATAGGTAAATTTTATAAATAATAAAAAATAAGAATTATAAAAAATTTAAAAATTAAAAAATATTAGCCTATAGTAAAAACAACAAAACAAATAGGAATATATTATAATAAACGGCCCTATCTCCGAAACTATTATACAGGGTGATTCAAAATCGATCACTAAACTTAAGGGGGTGATTCTACTTGACAAAATAAGGGTAGAGCTTCATATAATTTTTTTATCAATGTCATTCGTTTGCGAGTTACAAGCCGTCAAAGTTCAATTTTTCTTTTGGTTTTTCGCCATATTGCATTTATTTTTTAACCAATCCATTTGATATTTGGCACACAAATCGAGCTTTGCAGATTCTAAGATTTTAAGACAAACGTACTTTTTTATATACCGCCAGAGGGCACTTTACCTAAAACTTAAAAATTTATTTACATCATAACTTTTTGGTTGTGAGGTTTGTCGACTTTAATAAAGAGCACCATATTTTTTAAGTTTTTGATTGTCTATAAAATGGCGCCCCCAACTTTGCGATATCTGTCAAAATAAAAAGTTAGAATGCCAAATATCAACTGGATTGGTTAAAAAATAAATGTAATATGGCGAAAAAATCAAAATAAAAATTGAACTTTGACGGCTTGTAACTCGAAAACGAATGACATTTTGAAAAAAATTATATGAAGCTTTACCCCTATCTTGTCAAGTAGAATCATCCCCTTAAGTTTTGTGATCGATTTTTGAATCACCCTATATATCAAATGTGGTATTTTTGTAAAGCTTTTTAATGGACTATTTTAATGGTAACATAATATACAGGATACACCATTAAAAAAATCTTCTCCACACATTTTTGGTTAACTCTGTATCTGCAGAAATATTTTTTTGACGGTTTAAATAATTTTTTAAAACCATTGTATTAATTTTTTTTCTACCTTGTATAATAAACGAGATAGGCGCTGTCTAAATATGCGGACCAACCCTGTTGTTATTAATATTGATGGTAAATGTACAAAAATATAATTAAAATATTACAGGACCCCCTAATAAGATCTTTTTAAATATTTAAATAGAAATTATCCAACCAATGCATTAATACATTTTGCTAAAAGTGTTATTCTCCAAAACCTAGATTCCTGACTTTAAAACCAAAAGAAAATTAAGTTAATTAAGTATGTCTAAAAACTATAATTAATTAAAGTTTGGATAGTAATGATAATAAATAGGAATAAACCTTCTATTTATATACAATTTGTTCTTAAATATTATTAGCTACTTCAAAAATCTTGTTTCATATATTTCTTTACAGACTTCTTTAAAGTACAGAAATTTAAAATTGTTTTAAAAAAATTGTTTACAAAATCTAAACTATTTAATATGCGATTCAGGTAAATTTAAAGCTTTAACTTTATAGTAATATTTACATTTACTATTTTAGGTTAAAAACGAAGTTTTTTTTTAACATTGCTACAAAGATATGTTTTTAAAAGAAATCAAGCAAAAATATTTTTATGAACACATATGTCCTAAACTTCTTAGATTTTGAATTACAAGCTGATAAAGTTGTAAAACTCTATTCTTTTTTGTACATTTGATCCGCTGTCACTATTTTTCTAAAAACTAATACTTTCTTTGCATTCCAAGATATTTTTCAAAAAATTAAAAATGTTTGTTAAATCTTTATCTTATAGCAGATCTGGTCTTTTGGTTTCTTTTGGCTCGATGCACATTTTTCGTATAAAAATAAAAAAGTTTTCTGTATTACCTTGTAAAAATGCATTTCAGTTTAAGATCTTTAAGTTTGACAAAAGCTATCGAAATCTACAGGGGTCCATGTAATTTATAAAAAAAAGTTTTATTGTTTACAGCTTTATCGCACCATGTAGTTTATAATCTGAAACTTTTGGAACATGTATTTAATGTGTTCATAATAACTTTTTACTTGATTTTGTCCAAGAAACACGCTTTTTAATTTTGTCGCAAAGTTAAAAAACCTGTATAATATTTTAGACCAAAAGATATACAAGAATTTGGATAATAAGATACCTTAAAACCTTTAAAATGTTTATTTTTTTTTAATTTAATTTTTCTCAGTTTCAATTTTATAAAAAGGTTACTTTAGTGCAATTTTTATTAAAGTATAGTTAGAGAAAAAAAGCTCCCTGTCTAGTTTACATAGACTTGCTTACTATAAAAACAGCTCAACTAAAGGTAAAAACGTAAAATATTGCCGTGCTGTACTTCAAAGAATTTAAAATGTTACTAGATATAATGCCTACACCTGCAAATTGTATATGCCAGGCGGAAAATTATAAAATAGTTTCTTTCTATCTGTACGAAGGCACGAGTTTAAGATTGTTGTAGAAATATGACGTCGTTAAAAACAAGAGCACTTTGAGACTTTTTGCTTTTATTTTCTCTTTTCCGTTAAAGTCGTGGAGAAGATATAAACTGAGCAGTAATGGAATTTCTGGTTTTAAAGAGGAAGTTTTCTTTTAGTAGGGATAAATCATATAAGTGGTTGTTTTTAATAGCTTTTATTATTGTTTCTTTTCATCACAGTTATTATTAGAGTAATAGAAGAGATTTTAAAGAAAAATAGACGTTTTTGTTAAAAAGTTTATAAATATAATTTTCTTATATACCGTGTTATTTGAACTGAACTGCTCTCTAGTATTCCTTAGGTTTTTATTATTTAACTTAAAAATACTCATTTTATAAAAAAAAACTACCTTGTAACATAAGGGTGACCTAATTGTCTAAGGAAATACAATATTTCTGTTGTTCAACGAGATGCGACAAAAGGTTTTACATAACAGTTGTAGAGTTTCCAACGCGCATTTTTTTTCAAAATTGTTATCCTACAAAAAATGACGTGGTGACAAACCAAAGCACTTCAGGAATTTTTGCTTTTTTTTTTGTTTCGTTAAAGTCGGTCGTGGAGAAGATATAACCTAAGCAGTAATAAATGTTCTGGTATTTTCAATTGATGAAACTTGATTTAAGAATGGATTAAAAATAAGAACATTTATAGCACCCTAGATTAATTTGCTTCTGAACGTGAAAAACTCAATTTAGCGTATTAAAAAATAAAACGACACTTTAATTTAAATTTATCCTAGAAATCCAAAAATTTAAAATCAGAGCCATGTTCGGTTAGTCGAAACTAAAAAAATGCGAAATCCCTTCTTTTTACGTCATTTACCTATATACCCTTATCCTAATGTATCTAATCCTCTAGCTCTAGGAAGTATGGTTTGTCTATTAAATTCGCTGGACAATCAACGGTATTCATTTATTGTAAAAATTATTAAGAATTTAAACTGAAATGGGTGTTTTTTTGTATAAGCATTCTAGACATTTTAAATTAAGAGAAAGTATTTTTAATTTTAGGGGACAATACAGGGTGTTAGGAGGTAAATAATGTTCGCAACTTGAAGAGGTGATTCTTTGCATTATTCTAAGCAAAAATTTTTAATAAATTGTCTACGAAAATCAATCGTTTTCGAGAAAATTTAGTCGTAAATAATTAAATTTTTCCAAACATTTGACAAACTTGCAAACATATGAGGGATATGAGTGTATTAGTAATCACTTATAATACTTCTTGCGTACTCCGTGTCGAATCCTCGTCAATTGAATTCATAATTTTTGCTTCAGTTTCCACTCCAACTTCACGATATCTTCTGCGATTATTAAAATTAGGCACTACGCTCCCTGTATTTCAGAAGTTTTTGGAAGTCTTCTACAAATGTTCTTCTAACAGGAAAATGTCTTTGTAAATGCATCTAGCTTCTTCAGAATCGCAATAAGCCTCTCTGTAAATAAAAAGCATATCTTGATACCGGCATTCTAGAAACATCTCTTTCGTATCAAAATGCATGCACTGATACAGTAATCCATACTAAATGTGATATCAATTCTGGTAAACATTACTTGCATTAATGTATGCAATTAATGCAACTATTAAATTATTTTTTTTCCAAAGTACCTAGGTATTTTTTTGTGTCTACCGACACCACAGCCTCTACGACGTTGCCAATTGTGTAAGGAATTTTATTTTTTCATTTGTTTTCGAAAAATTTTATTTTTAAAAAATAAATTAAATGTTTTTTTTAATACAGTTAAATCATAAATATAATGTATTGATTTATTTTACGCTATTAGGCATATATGATTTTAAATAATTAAAGTCAAAAATTAATTTATTTTGCCAAAACTGATGCTGAGCTGATTTTTGGACATATGTTATAATGTTATAAAAAACTTTTGCTTAGAATAATGCAAGAAATTACTTCTTAAAGTTACGAACATTATTTTCCCAACACCCTGTATATTATGTAACACTTATCATTCTTAAAAGAGTAAGTACAAAAGAAAAGAAATCACAACTAATTTAATGTGATGATTAGCTTGTACTGATTCCATACACACTTTTTGACGTTTTTTGCTTTCTACAAATATAATATTATTGGATTTATATACTGTTTTAATATTTTATAAATTTAATAAATAGAATCTTGATTTATGGCATATTTGTAAAATCTCCACAATTCTTTTAAAGAGCATACAAATCATGAATTTCAGTTTCAGTACGCCCACAAAGTTAAAATTTATTAATATCTTAAGATAAAAGCCGTTTAAAACGTGTGTAACCGTTTAACATAAACAATTATTGCGTTGTTTATAAATAATATTTCGTTTCTCTATTTGAAACATCAACTAATGTAAGTGGAACAAGTTAAGATAAATACTCTAATTGAGTGAACAAAGCGCCGATGTTCTTATTTAAACGGTTTGTTTGAATATTTAAGATTTATGCTATTTTTATTATAAGTTCCGGTAGTAAAATATTCTTAGAAGAAATTTGGATAATAAAACCAGAAATAATTAAAATGAAAATTTTAGTATAAGAAATGAAGTTCTATTTTAATTATCTAAATAGGCATACTCACGATCAAGAAGTTTCCACCTGAAGCTAGGTACGCAGACAGGCCTGCGGGTAAAACCGATACTAGTATGAGCATACACACAGTGAGGCTGCTCAGATTGATTCTGTATCATCCATCCATATATTAAGGCACGTTACCTAAGTCAGTCCTTTTAATCAGAAAAAGCTTAAAAATTTGCCGCTTTAACCTTCCGGAGGTGGCGCCAAGTCTGACAGACCCAACAAGTATTCAAAGTGTCGGCCCGACTCGCGTATAATCGTTTTTACATTGCCCACTCAGGTACCTTCCTACAGTGGCTTTCAGTATTAGCCTAACAAGCAAGAAGGGTGCAGCTAATATAGTTTGTGATTTATAAGATAAAAAGTCTGTGAGACCCGGCGCCATTCCTGGAGTTATTGTTTTTAATAATTGTGAAATTTGGTTCTGTTTGTATGTAGGTAAGTATATATTATTTTATTTGATTGTTGTATAACTAAAAACTGTAGTAAATTATATTATTTGATTGTTGTAAAACTCGTGCATATATATTACAACTAAAACTTAATTAATTAGGCAATTTTTATTTTTAGAAATGAGTTGGGAAAAAGAACAAGAATGGTTGCAAAAACTATGGGATACGGTAGATGTTGCAGAAGAACCAGATGATGAGGAACTTGAATTAGGCACAGAAGAGGATGTCACTGAAGAAAGGGACACTGATAGCGAGTCCGAACAGGAATGTGGTGATGAAGAAATGACCCCCTCAGCTGCAAAAATACCAAGGATTCCTCATTTTATTGGGAAAGATGGTAAAACAAAATGGCGTAAATTCTGTACCAAGAAAACGTCAAGAACAAGGCGAGAAAATATAATCGTTCGACTTCCTGGAGTAAAAGAATACGCAAAAATGCCCGCACTGAGCTTGAATGTTGGACGCTTTTTTTACGGAAGAAATGTTGGAAGAAATTGTTGTGTACACAAACCTATATATACGCGGAATATCTGCAAATTAAATTACTCTCGAGATCGAGCTGCAAAGCCTACAGATTTACTGGAAATAAAAGCTCTTTTTGGTTTATTATATCTGGCTGGCACTCTGAAAAGTAGCAGATTAAATACAAAAGAAATTTGGGACAGGACAGGAACAGGAATTGAGAGATTTTGGGTAACAATGTCGGAACAACGCTTTCGATTTCTCTTGAACTGTTTGAGATTTGACGATCTCTCTACCAGAGAAGAAAGACGGAAGCTGGATAAATTAGCGCCAATACGAACAACATTTGACTTTTTGTCCAAAATTGTCAAAAGGCTTATTGCATAGGGGCTATACAGTACTATTGATGAGAAACTTGAAGCTTTTCGTGGGCGTTGTGGCTTTAAACAGTATATTCCTAGTAAACCAAATAAATACGGCATTAAAATATTTGCTCTTGTGGATGCTGTTACATCGTATTGTGCCAATTTGGAAGTTTATGTAGGAAGTCAACCTGAAGGTCCTTTTCAGAAAAGCAATGACCCTTCTAGCGTCGTTCTGCGCCTTGTGGAACCTATTTCTGGTACCAATAGAAACCTTACTTGTGACAACTGGTTTACCAGCATTCCCTTAGTCCAGAAACTGTTTCAAGAACATAGCTTGACTTTTGTTGGAACTTTAAAAAAACAAAAGGGAACTTCCTTCAGAATTTGTAAACACAAGAAACCGAGGTGCCTGCACTTCGATGTTTGGGTTTCAAGAAAATATAACGATAGTCTCCTACGTGCCAAAAAATGTAAAAATGTTATTTTGGTTTCGTCATTACATCATGATGATACAATCGATGAATTAACACGAGAGCAAAATAAACCCGAAATTATAACGTTCTATAATGGCACCAAAGGTGGCGTTGACAACTTGGATAAGCTATGTGCTACCTTTGACGTTGCTAGGAATACTCGACGATGGCCAATGGTCGTTTTTTATTCTTTATTAAATATAGCGGGTGTTAATTCTCAGTTGATTTACGCCGCAAATAATAGAGAATACTCTATTCTAAGAAGGCTATACCTGAAAAAACTTGCCGTGGAACTGACGACGCCACATTTGGTTCGACGCTCCTTAGAAACAAATGTACCACGACCTGTTCGGGAAAGAAGACGGGATTATGCAGGAACATCTGCAATCGTAGAGACGCCACAAGAAGTAAAGGCAGGGACCCGAAAAAGATGCTTTTTCTGTGTTAAAGATTCAAAAACCAGGTTCTATTGTGAAAAATGTAAAAATTTCTTTGTCTCACCCATCTCAAAGCTTGGTGTTCTGACTGCTTAAATCAATTAGATAATATGTAACATTTATTATTTGACATTTGCTCTTTTTATTGTAAAAATAAAAATGTATGCTACTTCTTAATTTAAACTTTGGCACTTCATTATACAACAGTTTTCTTTTTTTTTCTTTATTAATTATTTTTAGAAATAGGCATTTTAATAATTTGGTGTTCTAAATTATTTTTTATATTTTGATATAATAAATGAGTTACCTAAACATATCTAGTATTATTTTTTTACAAAAAAAATCTAACAATTTTTTTCATACTGGGTCTCACAGACTTGGCGCCACCTCTAATGATATTATAACATGCGCCACTTTCGAAAGGTTAAATTTCTTCGCAGGACCTGCCAAGTTTTGGCTCATTGTTTCCAGGTTTCACATTCACTCTATAATGACCAGTTAGTTCACTATAATTCTTACCGCCATTCGGTTATAATTAAAAAGATCTCTTGAAAATTTGGGCAAGTATTTTTTTGTCGATGTCCTGGTGTTCTTATACACTACTCTTTGGATTCCCTCATGATCCATGATCTAATAGAGACCTTAATTAGCATAATGTACACAGTAGAGCTTGGAGCCCAACTTTGCCCTACCATCACTGTCCTTTACTAGTGTATGGCCCTCAAGTCCTAATACCCAAGCAATTGTCAGCTGGTTTGACCCTCCTACCTATTTCAGGGCAACTACATAGTCCCTCACTTACTTGAAGTTGCCTGGCTATCCAAATAAATTATTAGGGTTTTATTCATGTCATTTCTCTTGGTGATTTTTTTAATCACATTGTTCTGTGGCTAGATACATATTGCAAGTGAATGTTTATCAAGACCAATGTTCCTTTTTGTACTTTGTTTGTCTCCATATACAACGTGTCCAAGATAAGGAGGGCCAGTATGGGCATCTTGGAAATGGTAGGAGATACAAAATCGGTTGAATGGAACGAAGTTGAGGTTTTATATGCCTAATAATATGCTGTTTAAAAAGTTTTAAAATTTCGAGTATTTCCGAAGACATCCGGAAAAAACAAAAAATTGGAAATTTGTTTTATTTTTTTCCTGGCCTTATTAATTATCGGATTTTAAAATAAATTACACTTCTGCATTGACACTTTTTCTGCTCTATTCAATGGTGGAGTTTTATTTAAAATGCGTCGTTTCATTTTTGTAGGACCATCATCAACTTATTTTTTAAATACGGTCTTGAAATTCTCATAATAAAATTTAAAAGCTCATTTTAATACAAATATAATGATGTATCACACATTAGGATTTAAACCTAATACGGTCCTGTATTTTAAGAAATTTGAAAAAAATAATTAACTCTGTATTTAAAACTACTAAATAACTTTAATAAACCAAGCAGTACTTAACCAAACTTCCCTAACATCACTAACTTACATTTTGTAAATAGGGTCCAGATATTTTAATATCGAAATTTTAAATCCAATTTTATTTCGAATTCACATTATGGTTTAACCGTAATACGGACCTGTATTTTTCAGAATTCGGTAAAAATAGTAAACTCTTAATTTTAAAATAATACATAGGTTTATTAAGAACCTAATAAATAAAAAATGCACAAATAATAAATTATCAAATGGTTTACTTATTTTTACAATTTTTATACCAAACTTGTTTTAACTTTTTTAGTCAGGCAAATCTAACAAGCTAAACATGTTTCATAATGTTTAGTTGTGATTTATCTAAAATATCAAAGAGCCTTGAAAACAAATAATTAACTTGATGGTAGGTAGTTTTTGTAACCTAATTTTGACGATATGATGGTAAGATCCTTAATTTGTGCAAATGTAAAACAACTTAGAAAGCTTTTGAATGATTATGCGCAAATTAATTAATATATCATCATACCGTCAATGTTAAGTAAAAAAATATCTGCTATCAACTTAATTATTTATATCTAATTAAGGCTTTTTTTAAATCTTAGATAAAATAAAACTAAAAATTATCCAATATGTTTGGCTTTGTGTTAGATTTACCTGAATAGAAAAACGCTAAAACAATACAAATTTTTATTATGTAAGTAAATCATTGGATAATTTAATATTTGTGCATTTTTAAGTTATTAGGTTTTTTTACTAAACTGGGGTATTAGCTTAAAATGTAGCGCTAACTATTTTTACCGAATTATGGGAAATACAGGGCGGTATTACGGTTAAAATATAATGTGAGTTTAAAATAAAATTGGCTTTGAAAATTTGATATTAAAATATCAGGACCGTATTTAAAAAATGTAAGTGAGTGATGCTGGGGGAGGGTTTCGTTAATTTCTGGTTGGTTTATTAAAGGAATTTCATAATTTAAAATGCAGAGTCAATTTATTTTAAATTTTTAAAAATACAGGTCCGTATTAAGTTTAAATTCTAATGTATAATACATTATTAAATTTGTATTACAATCAGCTTTTAAATTTTGATATTAGAATATCAGGACCGTATTTAAAAAACAAGTTGATGATGATCCAACCAAAACGAAACGTCGTATTTTAAATCAAACTCCACCATTGGATAGAGCAAAAAAGTGGCAATGCAAAAGTATGATTTATTTTAAAATCCGATTATAAATAAAACCAGGAAAAAATTGAAAATTTCCAAAATTCTTCCTGCGATAAAGGAAATGCAACAGTTATAATAGATTGTAATACATATGATAAAATAATGTCTCTTTTAAATGATGCGTAATTACACAAAAATAAACAATGACCCCACTGAATATATTGAACGACAAATTTATAATATGTTAAAGAAACATAAAAACTCTTTTACAGATAATGAAAGATTTAAACTGACACCTTACAACAGTAAAACACCACATTTTTACGGAGTACCAAAAATACATAAACCCAATATACCTTTACGTCCTATAGTAAGTTGTATAAACTCACCTACACATCCATTAGCAAAATTTTTACTTACCATTTTAGATCCTTTGGTAAACAATACTGATTCATACATAAAAATTCTAAACATTTCTTAGAGAAATTATCAAACATATATATTGATCCAAATAATACACTGGTAAGTTTTGATGCTGTTTGTTTATTCACAAATGTCCCAGTAAATAAAACATTAAATATTGTTAGAAATAAATTAGAAAATGATGTCCATCTTGGCGAAAGAACAAAATTAAGCATAAACACTATTCTTGAACTTTTAACTTTTGTGTCAAAACAACATATTTTCAATATAACACTGATTTTTATAAACAAACCTCTGGCATGGCTATGGGTTCACCTTTATCACTTTTATTAAGTAATATTTTTATGGAAAACTTTGAATCAAATTTTGTAAAAAATAAACAATATAAACCTTTAGTTTGGTGAAGATATATAGATGACATTTTTTCTATATACCAACATGACGAACACTGTTTAAATAATTTTTTAACACACATTAATACACAAGAACCAACAATTAAGTTTACGTTAGAAAAGAAAACAACTTACAACTACCATTTCTTGACATTTTAATAAAAAAGATTTAAACAATTTTGAAAAAAAATCTACAGAAAACCTACACATACAAATAGATACTTAAATTTTAACTCAAATCACCCAATAATGGTTAAAAAGGGAGTTGTAAAAAGTCTCTTTGATAGAATTAAAGTCATTTGTTCTAATCAAAATATAAATATTAAAAAAGATTATTTAAAAAATATTTTAGTTCAAAATAATTATGATCTTGATTTTATAAATAATTGTTTCCTTGAATTTGAAACTCCAGTTATAAGACAAAAATCAAAATAGAACTATTACAAATTTATTTTTACCATACATTCCCGGACTATCAAATAAAATTCAACGAATAGGGCATAAATTTAATATTCGCACAATCTTTAAAACACAAAACACAATCAGATCTCAATTAACAAAAACAAAACCATACAACTTAAATGAAAATACAAAAAATGTCATTTATAAAATACCTTGTGAATGCAATAAGTTTTATATAGGTGAAACTTGTAGACCATTAGCCAAACGCATAAAAAGAACACAGATCATACATTAAAAACACAGAATTTCATAAATCAAAAATCTGCCAACACGCATTTGATAACAATCATAGAATAAACTGGGATGCTTCGAGCATTTTAGCAAAGGAAACTTGTTCTAAAAAACGCAAAATCAAAGAAAGTGCGTATATATTATTAAATAAAGATAATTGTGTAGCATCAATTTCAGTTAATTTAAATAACACTTGGTTGCCTTTGCTTGATACTGAAGTATCTTCAGGAAGACTAAAAATTAACTAACTATTCACCTTTTTGTAAAATAAACAATCAATACACCAGCAACCAGTTATCTATGTCACTATGACACTATAACCAAACAAACATGTTTTGACATTTAATGTCAAAGTTTTCAGAATATCCTAAAAAACATAAAAATTTTGAATTTTAAAACCTAAATAATAGTAAGTTTTTATTTTTATTATTTTTATTCCATTTGTCTTGACAACGGTGGCAGATTTGCCACCGAAACGTCGATTTTTAATTATCTTTTTACTTGTTTAAATTTTTTTTGGTTTTTAGTACTTTTAATTTTATTTTGGCGTGTACCCAAATAAATACCATCCAGGAAAAAAATGAAACAAATTTTCAATTTTTCGTTTTTTTTTCCGGATATCTCCGGAAATACTAGGAATTTTAAAACTTTCTTAACAGCATATTATTAGGCACATAAAACCTCAACTTTGTTCTAAATTAACCGACGTATCTCTACCCATTCCCAGGTTGCCCATACTGGTCTCTTGGACACGTATTTAAAAAAACAAGTTAAAGAAGACGGCTTTAACTCATCGGTCTGATTTAAAGCCGTCTGTTTACCAAATTAGGTTAGCTTTAACGGAAGGGTCTGCCTCTCAGTCCTTTTAATAATTTTTTTGAAAACTGGTACACCCATGGTTGAAAAAAATGAAGTGCGTACTGGTTTATTGGGAGAGAAGCTTAAAGTACTTAAGTTGTATTTTGTTAATTCTAAAGTAGGTTATTTCTATAGCAGTCAAAAAAAAAAATCTTACCTTTAAAACCAAAAGTATTATATGTAAAATAATATCAAATAATAAATAGAAAGTAAAAAATGATGAATTACATTGATAATATTAGCTATTCGGTGTCAATAAATTCGCAATAATTCTTTTAACCCAAAACGATTAGATACTATATTAAAATGTAATATATTTGTAACGACTTTTTCGTGGTAAACGCCCACGCGTAAAAGCTCATTGTGCCCATCCTACTATTGTCTCGTGCCACAACGTACCAAATAATGTATGAGCAGTTTTTTAATGATTTTACGGTATGTGACATTATAAATGGTTGTTTGTGACATTAATTTTTCCTGCAGTGACTAAATTAAATGATATATAGTAAACTAGTCATCGTTGTTGCTAGTGACAAATTCATAAGCAATTATTTATAACTGTTAATAAGAAAGTATCTGTTACCTATTAAAATGGGTCAAAATATTATCGCGTTTTTTTTTTATGGATAAGTGAAGTTAAATGATGTTACGTAAAAAAGCAAAATACTACATTATCTAGATAAAAATATTTGTACATTTTTTTGCTGAAGAAGTAAAAAACTGTCTAAATAGTGGATATAAGGACAGAATATATTATCCCACACCATTTTTCCGAGGGCAAACTTGGTATACGGATAGGTCCAAAACCGGAATAGTGTCAGAAGAAGGTGTCTCCAGTGAGATAGGAAACACTCGTTTGACTTTTCCACTAGAAAACCACGCCTTAGTACTTTAGGCAGAAATCTTTGCGATTCTACAATGTGTTACTAATCAAAGGCGCCGCAGAAATTATATAACTAAAAGTATAACAGACAGTCAAGCAGCCTTTGGTAAAACCAAATGCCTAGGCTGGTGCTAGAATACCTCAAGGAACTTGAATTGGCAGGACGCAACAACATAAGGTTGATGTGGATGCCAGGGGCACTGCGAAATTCAGGGCAATGAAAACGCAGACGAAATGGTAAAGAGGTGGTCAGCCACGACATAAGTGGAGCTAGAGCCAGTCGTTGGAGTGCCAAAGAGCACCTTTTAAAGTGCGGTACTAAACTGAGTTAAGAGCCAGCAAAGATTGCACCGAGACTTCCTTAACATATGCACGGGAAAATATACATCTAAGGACCATGCACTAAAGAGCCAAAGACCCACTCAAAATGAGGAGGAATCACTACGAACAATTAGGGGTTTCTCACTGACATGCTCCAGTAAAAGAACATCTGAACAAAATGGGGTTAGTACAATAGAGATATGCTAACTATGTGGAGTAGAGACTGAAACAGTAGCCCGAATGACTGTCACAGCGTGAGGCACTGAATTAAAAAGACAGATTATCTTCGGAAATTTTAGAATGCCTTTAAAAGCGCCTTCTTTAAGGAACTAGGGTAGTAAAGTGAGCATTGCACAAAGAGCCTGCAGGTTAGTTCGGGCATGTATTAAAATTAGGGAGCAGATCAAAAACCAGACATTATTACAGTTTATTAAATGTATCGTAAATTCGAGAAAAAATATAATATTGTAGAAGATAGTAAATATGCCGTCACAAACCAATAAAATTATATGGAAAACTACTTAATTTAAGTTTTGAGTTTTACATGTTAAAAAAAAGAAATAATCTACTAATTTTAAAACTTAATTGATTAGTTTAACATTATCCAAATATAAATAAAGGGATAATTTTCTTAAACAAATGCAAACTATATTTAGCCTAATAATACCGGGTGTGTCTAGCCGGTGGTTCACCTCTATAAATTTTCTATTTTTTAAGACATTTAAATAACGGTTGTACGTAGGTATATCACATACATGTCCATTGTTACGTATATATAGTTGTTTCCAATTACTTTCGGTTTTAGCCGGGAACAACTATAACTTTTGTATTAAAGGGGTAGCGGTATATTTTTAATTATTTAAATAGAGAATGACTTTTTGAGTAAAATTACACAACATTTGATATTTTTTGACGTCTAACCCTTACATTTCTCTGGGTTTTAATTTTCAATCTATAGTGCATTATGCCATAAAAAATCAATTTTTGGATCAAGTAGTCTTTCTTGGTCAGTTTTCTCAAACGGATTAAGGGCGGCTCATTATAATAGCTTAAAAGAACATTTTTCACCCACAATTTGTAGGTACACCGTAATCAATATGTTAGTTAAAAATGTATCAGAAAAATCTGTATATGTTTTTATGGTTAATTAAAGCAGAAAAAGATATGTAAGTATCTAATGTAATACCAATACCGAACTTATTGCCCCCTGAGTTCTCCATTAATAATACGGTTTAGCTGTTGCTGTTAGAGAAAAAAATAGTAAATAAGGATTCTTCTGATATACTGCTTTATTCATTGTAATGGTATCAAATTGTTGAAAAGAAAATATTCTTTTAAGCTATTATAGTAAGTCACCCTTAATCCATTAAAAAACAAACCTAAGACCATAAATACGATGATGCAAACTTTAGACGACTCTGTAGAGTCTATAAAAAATGATTGTCACATTTATTTTTTATTGACTATTTTATTATTTAAATTTCAAGGTTGGACGTTAAAAAGTAGCCAATAAGTGTAATTTGACTCGAAATGTCTTTTTCTAATCATATAATATTTTAAAACTGCATATTAGTTATATTGAAACGAAGCAGAAACTAAAATGATTTTATAAACTTAAACTAAATTATCATAAAGTACGGCAATAGTATTAAGGAAATAATATAATAAAGTTTAATTTGCTTAAGTATGCATCAAAGTAAATATTAAATGTGAATCCATTTAAAGTATACCTATAATTAATTTGAAAATTACATATAGCTGCTCTTATTTATGACCAAGTTTGGCTTAAACTGAATAAATTATGTTTAAGTTAAAACTACTTTTTTCATGTGCAAAACATGAAGTACCTACTTTTAGGACGAATGTGAAGTGGTAAAAAATCATACAAAAAAACTACGGTATTTAACGGTTTCATTTTGTTTATTGCTGTTTTACAAAAAGCATATATTTTTTGCGATTTATTATTTTTTCCTTCATGTAAAAAAGACTTTTTAAACTTTTTTCTCTTTACAATATTTATCAATTAGCAATATTTAAATCGTCGATAGTAGTAACAGTTAGATAGATTATTTGATTAAAGTAAAAAATGCGTCTTTTTAATATTATGTATTTAATACATAATTTTTTGGGCCATTTTATGTACATTGTTCTAAAGGATTTTTCACACAAACATAGCTGCCACACATCGTACCAAAAACAAGCCCTAATCTAACATCCGTATAAGTTTTAAGCTTATAAGTCTTTAAATGGCTGCTAAAAATATGGCTGGGATATATTTAAATCCTAATTATTGTCGTATAAATAAGCTTAAAAGTCCTTGCGATTCTTGCCTTAGTTTTGAAGGACATTTAGGCATTAGTTTTAGCAGCATGGTACATTTTTGTGCTGCTTAAACGTAATCCTAGGTGTTGTAAATTTTGATAAACACACGAGTAAAACATTTTTATTTATAAAAATTTTATAAAACTTTTAGGCCAGTAATTTATTGGGAAAAAATATATTTAAAAATTATCATTTGTTCGGACCCTTGCTCAAAATGATATTAATATCAGTAAAATGAAGTATGTCCATATACGAACTACCCTAAAATGCAAACAAAAATTTCAAGATTTGGCGTATTAAAAAAAATGAAGATCTTGTCAATAGGCCTTATTTTACTATAATAGGCCTAGAATTCTATATATTTAAAAAAATAAAATTAACCTTGTACATTTGGTAATTTTAAATTAAAATAATAGGAATGCCTTGTTTAAACCTTAATTTTTAAAAATAACAACAAATTTCTCTTTAAGTTTATTAGATCTTGTGTAACATTGTGAAGTCATTATAAACAGTATATTTATAAGCCTTTTTGCTTAAGCCGGGTTTGTAAAGTTATCTTTTTTCTTGATATTATTGAATGTATCTTTAGCAATGGATTAAACTATTATGTACCAACGACGCAGGCCTGTTAGTTAAAGCTATAATTGATGATATTCTTGCGAAATTTATAGACCAAGCGTCGTACAATCCGTAAAATTTTTACTTCAGCATCTTTATAATTCGGTTAAAAATCTGTTTTCATGTTCTCCATTAAGACAGGATTTTTAAAAACCTTTTTTAACTGATGATATTTTTGAATTGAAGATATGCTTCTAGCACGTTTTTATGTGTTCAGCGTACCTCTGCTGACTCCAAGTCAGTTTTTACCCACAATGCTTATTTGGAAGTCAGAGAAGTCAGTCAGTCACTAAAAATAACAAAAATTTAATTGGCACATAGTCTAAACTACCTTTTAAATTTCCTAACGCTGTAGAAAATAAACACAAAATACATTGTAGAACAAAAAAAAAATGTTGATGTTAAAAGAAAAAGGATAATAAAGCCTATGAACAAATTTGGTAGGCCCTAATAACCGCCAAAAATGATGGTAATAAAAAACTAAATACAAGATGTTGGGACCATGATAAATTGTATAAACAATAAATCTATTAAAAACAAAAAATAATAATAAAAACTGTAGTGCAAATTTAAATATGTAGTTAAAATATTACAAAATAAACTTGGGATTAAGTTGAATAATTTTTTATGATACGTGCCGCACAACTGCCCTTTACTATAAATGGCGACCCACTAGTGACAGCGAGCAAACTAACGCTCGACTACAAGCCTAAATCGCCATCTCTGTCTATTTTTCTACATGTGAATGTGGCCTTGAGAGACATTATCTATTTTAAATTGGATTTTTTTTCATAGGCCTTATTACCCGACATGCCTTATTAGCCGACCTACCTTAAATAGTTCAGGTTAATGGTAATATTACATTTTTTTAAGGAAATTTAGGTCCGCTCGTTGTTACTTTTGTTTTAATTATTTTAAAGTTTCTTTTAGTGTACGCCTATGACTTTGCATTTTATGTAAATATAAAAAAATATATATATTGAATAACCATCATAAAAAGTTTTTGCTTTAATTGGTTTACAATCTTAGAATCGAAAACTTGTTCACAGTGTTAGAGTATGTCAACGCCAGAGTTGGGTAGTATTCGAATACCGGTATTCAAATACTGATATTCAAATACCTATATTCTGATATTCAAATCCTGAATTTAAATACTGTGTGTTGTATTTTATAGATAAATAGGTAAGTAATTTTGAAAAGATATACATTTATTTTTCAAATATAAATTAATTATTTTAACTTTTTGGGGTTTTGCTATTAAAAAAAAAACAAGTAACATGGTACAACATATAAAAAGTGACATTGCAACTATGTTTGTTATGTATTAGGTTAGACTAATATGTGTTTATCTTCATTTTACACAAAAGGGATGTGTATAATAAATTTTATTATGTCAGTTTAAATCATGACTACCTGGTAAATTATAGATAGTATGTACATGTATCTCTAGTCGAATAGTTTAAAAATAGAAAAGTTATTTTTGGAAAATTTGGGAGACGTCTTGTATGCTTGAAATGATTAGTTTTAAGCAAGAACAAGGTACGCCACTGCATTTTTGTTATGGAAAACACGTAGAAAAATAAGAATGAGTTGCTTTTTCAGGAGAAAGGTGATTTTTTTGCTCTTCAGTATTCATGAATACGCAATCGTGGTATTCATGAATACCGAGTATTCGAATACTTTTTTGGTAGGTATTCGAAAATATTCGGTATTCGAATACTTTTTTACGGTATTCGTATTCCTATTCGAATACCAAATTTCAGTATTCGACCCAACTCTGGTCAACGCATACAATTTCTCGCCTAAATAAAGTTCAGTTTAAACGTCGCTTTCAATGTTAAACATGTGTAACTTTTTAAGCTTTAAATAAAAAAACATTTGGGATCACATCTTTTATTAGTACTTTTAAAACAATGCAAAACGAAATGCATAAGTTCTAGACGCCACTAGATTGATCTTCAGATGTTGAAATAATATATTCTTGCCAATTTTTCCCTGGTTTAGGTACTTCTTTTTTAAACAATTTTACTTTAATAAAGACCTGTTTAAGAAAACTGAGCACATAAAAATAAAAATTGTTAGAAGATATGTTCCATATTAGTTCAGCGGATTCAATTATTTGATGGTAGTTATTCGGGCACACTTCAAACCAAAAATAAAGAAAAAACCCCAAAAAAAAATATAAAAACTAAATTTTAAAATTTTAGCTTTGGTTTTAGGAGATTCTTAAAAACGTGTGACTTTAAATGTCAATTTTTTGTTGAATCATAGTATCATATAGTGACATACATAACTTTGTTGGTGTATTTATTGTTTATAATACAAAAAGGGTGATAAGTTAGTTAACTTTTAGTTTTCCTAAAGATACCTCAGCATCGAGCAAAGGTAACAAAATATAATAAATATTTAAATTAACTGAAATCAATGCTACACAATTATCTTTATTTTAATACGCACTTTCTTTGATTTTGCGTAGCATCGATTTCAGTTAATTTAAATAATTTTTGGTTACCTTTGCTTGATATTCAGGTATCGTCAGCAAAACTAAAAGTACATCACCTTTTTGTATTATAAACAATAAATACACCAGCAACCAGTTAAGTATGTCACTATGACACTATAACTAAACAAAAATTTGATATCAAATGTCAAACGTTTTTTCAGAATTTCTCAAAACCAAAGCAAAAATTTTAAAATTTTTAACCTACATAACAGTTAATTTTTAAATTTTTATTTTTTATTAAATTTTATCTTGAAACGGTGGCAAGTCTGTCAACGTGAATTTTTAGTTTTCTAATTACTTGTTTTATTTTTTTTTCTTGGGGGTTTTTCTTTATTTTGATTTAGCGTGTACCCGAATAACTACCCCCGAATAAAAAAATTTTTTTCTGCCTTATTCATATAATATACAAAAGTATACGTAAAACAATTTTTGTACGACCGGGCGTAAAATACAATTTTACGCCCTAGGCAAAAATTATCAAAAACGCCCGCATTTATATATGAGGGCGTAAAATAGCACTTTTACGCCCTAGGACAAAAAATATCCAAAACGCCCGCATCTATAAATTTATAAAACAATTAATAAAATAAAAGTATACTGATTACTATTTGAAACATTAAAAGCAAAAAAATCCTAACTATAGAGAATGCTTGTATATTAATTTCAGTCAGACAAAAATATTGTTGGACCTCTGGCGTAAAGCATTACTACGACCACAGCCGCGGGCGTAAAAGTGCTGTTTTACGCCATTGGTACAAAATAACTATTATGTCGCTGCTACATTTTGTTACTATCTCAAATCTTACGAGAAAATAGTTTATTTTAGTAAACCCTTTGATCTGAAAACTGAAATTCAACATCGGACATTCTTTTTATAATCCATCTTTTCATCAACGGCTGAATAGATGGATTTTATACGTTCTGCTAAAAGTTCTTTTCATCGAAACACTAAGGTATCAGCCCAGTTTATACTCTCTGTCAGACCGTCTCTAAGAGGTTTAAATTCTTAAAGATTTTAATGTGAATGCAGCGAACCCATTCTTAATTTTTTTATTAAAAGGGTGCATGGGACATAAAATGTTTTTGTGTTCTACAGTTCATTTTTGGCGGCTAATAAAGATTACGTCTTTTAAAGGACGGAATGGCATTGTTTGATATGACATTTAAAAAATGTGTTTCTTCTTTGTTCGTGGGATTGGATGAGTGACATTGAGTGTTTTTATGTTAACAGATATTTTGGGATCGTTCGATACTGTTTCTTGCTAAGTTATAATGTGTACTATTTAAAATTTTGAAGTTTGTTTTCTTCTTTATAAGCACAGCTCCAAATCTTAAATATATTTAAAAATTGCCGAATGCCGCCTCTTCCTCTTTGCCACGTTTTTCTTTTTAAATTTAGCCTTGTTTTTCTTTTTGTATTTTTTTATTTTTAATTTTAAAAAATTATTAATTTTAATTATTAATATTTTAAAAAATTTGTAAAATTTTTTATTAATTTTTTTAGGTAACAACAAGTAGTGATTTTGACTTTTTCGAATTTAAAAATAAAAAAAAGAGTTTTTATTTTCGTTTTTTACTCTTAACGATTGGTCTTAGAAAGTTTCGCGTGACTGATTTATGTCTTTATTAAAGTCAAAACATATTTTAGTGAGTATGTCTTTGTATATCTTTAATAATTTTTAAGATGTTTTTTAAAACTAACTTTAAGGTTACTCATATTTTAAAACTTTTGTTAATTGATAAAATTTCTGATGATCTTGTTTTGTTTAGCAAAATCTTTGACAGATATTCCTTTTTTTTGTCGCCGACTAGACTGGTATACCGGATGGTGGGTCGCCGAACGGAACATAAGAAATTCAATGTAAAATTTAAGGAAGTTAATAATTGGCTCCCTGTACACTTTACAGATAAAAATGAGGACAACTTTTTAAAGAGACCAACCTGCAAACCCTAGTGCCAAGTTTCAAAACATTTTAATAAGCAAATCTTAAATTATTTAATTAAATGTAGACAGCGAACAATTTATTATAAGGCTGTCACTGACTTATTGACACTTCGAGTGACAACATTCATTTTACAGGTGTCTGTTTTAAACATACATATTTTAATACCTGGCATCAAAATATATTTAAAAAGAAAATATTTTTAAATGGTATTTTTAAACTAAATAAAACAATTACTGAAAATAAATTAATATCAAAAAAGATTTCATATAGTAAAGTGTTCTTATAAATAATTATTTTACTTCTCTACTTGATCAAACTTTTTAAGATTTTTTTATACTTCAAAGCGCTGATATAAAAATGATATACATAAGAGATGACTTAACGGTTTGGCTTTGTTATTCCTTTACTTCCTGCGAATCTTTTATTTGGCTAAAAGTGTATAAAATATCATAATACACTTCGGCAGGAAACTAACGCACCAGCCTGATTTTCTCCATAGGCTTTAATACACAAATGCTTTAATTTAAATGGCCATAACTCTTTTAGTAATTAGGTTATTAGGACAATTGAAAACAAGAAATTGTTAAAGATAGGTGAAGCTATAACTTTGGCGTAACAGTTGTTATTTACTTAAATAATACATATTACACGATGACTTAAAAGTTTTTGAAAAAAATAACAATTTTTAACACATCTGTATGATGTGCTGTTAAAAGATAGTACTCAAATTAGTGATGATAAAACAGTAGAAATAAGTAAGATTATAATATTATTCGCAAATGGGATTACTGCCTTTCTACAGCACATCACACAGGGCCATTAAAAATTATTTATTTTTGCCACAAACTTTCAAACACCCTGTAGAATGTATTGTTAAAGTAAATAACAACGGTTACGCCAAAGGTATAGCTTCACCTTTTCTTACCATTTTCTTTTTTTAATTGTCTAGATAACTCAATTATTAAAGAGTTATGATCATTTAAATTAAAGCATTTTTGTATTGGGGCTTATGGAGAAAATCAGGCTGATGCGCAAATTTTTGGAAACAGCGCAATATAATAAGATTAATGGAATTATTAGTACCTGGTATACTTTTTTACTTTTTTAGATCTTTCAAATTTAGTTTTTTTTGATAATAAAAATAATAAAACATTTCTTGTTTGAAATTTATTTATAAATTTATTAATATTAGTTATTATAAATTTAAACGTATTTGAAAAAATATTAATTAAATTTAAGCTAGTTAATAAAACAAAAGAACCTAATTTAGAATGGAAAGCTTGCCAATGTGAACAAAACTGAATAGGCTAAATTATTTATTGTATGTAGTTAATTCATAAATTGTCGCAGATAATAAAAATTAGACTTCACCGTAACAATAGCCAAAAACATAGATGTTATATAATGTATGTATATAAATAAATTATTTAAACTAATAAATAATATTTTCAAAATAATTCCCAGTCGAAAATAAAATCTCAACTGTTTCAAATACTTTATTGGAATGTTAATCTTTTCATTGCCAATTTATTGTCTTTATAATGTTTTATTTCCTGTATTAAACGCCTGCTTGAATGTTAATTTAAAATTTTTAATCCTATACGTATAAGCCATTTGTTTTTTTTTTATGTTTTGTAAAACAATATGAAATAAACTAATAAACAAAAAGTTAATTTAAAACATATTATAATCTCAAATTCTTCTTTTAGTTAATAACCTATAGAAATTACCTATTAAGGTATTTATAGTGGTAAGAGTTAAAAAATGAAAATTTAGTAGCCTTTAAAAAAGCATATAAAAAATGGCATTTTTAAACAATTAAAACAAAAAATCTCAGTGGTAGATTAGTGGCATTCAAAGTGATTTAGTCTGCGGAACCTCTGTAATAATTATCAGTATTTGTTGTGACCCAGTATACAAAATGAATATTTTGTTCTATATCTTATTTTATTTATTTTAAATCTATATAACGTCAAATAAAAACATTGCTGTAACGCAACAGGAATTGCAGTGTTAAAAAATAAGTCATAATTTATATGGTTCTTATACATATTTTTAAACGGCGCACAAACTTTGCAAGTATGTTGTACGATAAGTTGTATAGACAGTAATTTGTGGTTGGAAAAATAGCATCGCTAGATCTCACCACCATTTTTGCATATCTTTTTTTTATTTTTGTTTTATTGAAATAAAAGACCTATGTATTAATTTATTACAGAGAATTGGTGAAAAATGCAGGATGGAGCTTTGCTTACAGACATATCCAATTTAAACCTCAATTAGTAGGAAAAATTTTAAAGCCATTTTATTGTCATTTGAAAAAATAATACGTTTCCATTTGGTAATTTTTTTCCTGGCACTGACTACTGAGATCACATCATGAGTAATTGATCATAAAAAAAAGTTACAAAAAATGTGCAAAAATTGGTTATTGCAACGACGTGTATATCGTCGTATTGCTGCAAAAACTCATTTTAAATGTCACTTTCTGATAATTTCATCCAAAAATTATTTTATTGTTTTAAGTCTGTCATGTTAAAATATGTTGTTAATAAATGTTCCCCGATCTCTGGAAACACTGGAACCAACATTAAAAATTGACCAATATCCAAGGTACCTCTTGAATATTGCAGAATATGATATTTTTCACTAAAATGCGATATGTAGGTAGTTTTAATAGAAGTACTATTTTATTTAGTCGTAAAATTACCTAATGTATTGTGTATAATAATTTTATTGGAGATGGACATTCTTTTACAAAATTATATTTAAAAAATGGAAAAAGGGGTAGTTTTCTGGGTGTCTTCTATCCATTAGAAGATAGGCAAATTGTATCCGCGGGTTTTTAAGCTATTGGGCGCATAAAGCACTTATAACATTTAAATTTTTATTAAAGTTACTCTAAGCTACTCTCTATTGGATGGTGTAAAAATTCATTTTTGTATAAAAGTAAAGTTAGGCAGTTTTCTTATTAAGGCGACGCGACGCGACGTAATGCACCAGTGCATTTTGAAATAAAGCAAAAGTTGTTTTTAAAATATGTATATTTCAATCCACGGACGCGCGCTTATTTTATGTAATAGTAAAAAAAAGTGGGTACCTTTTTAAACAAGTCAAATAAAAATTATTGAAGGCCTAATTTTATAACCATAAATAAATATTTTTGAGGAGTTTCTTAGACATATTACTATAAATTTTAATACAAACATATTTTTATGTTACACCTTATCTTTGTTATTATGTATTAGATTTAAATAATGACTGTTAGTATTTTAAATTTTTAAAACTAGTATGACAACACAGCTGGTGCAATTGTCTAACTGACAAGGAAACTATCCCGGGTGTCCCTCGCCGATTTTGATGTAATTGAAATATGTTTGAGTACAGCAAAAAATAAGAGACACGTACTTTTTTCTTTTAATTGGTTTATTTAAATATCTAGATTACTAGGATAGCTTCACAAAATCATAAACCTAATTTTATCTATTGAGAATTTTATCAGCCTCTTTTCATTTTTTCTCAGAATATTTAAAAAAAAAAAAACAATTTTGAGGGGTTGATTTTAGAGGTGCTTTTTAATCCTTAGAAGTGTTTAATGGCTGATAAAAAAATACATCTCCTATTTTTGATGTACCGCAACATATTGCAGTTTCATCAAAATCGGCAAGGGACATCTGGGATAGTTTCCTTGTAAGTATGGTACTATTCGTTAAAAAATATTTTTTAGTCGATAAAGTTATTTATTCTTAGACTAGCCCTATATTTTTAAAAAGAAAGATCTAAAACACCCTGTGTGCAAAATAAATATTTATAAATCGGTAATTATTACGTCATTTTAGATAGTTCTATTTTCAGTCACAATGTTCCATAAATCCGGATGTACTTAAATCAAGTGTTTATTGACCAAAATAAATTACCAGATTTAAAGGATGAACGACAGATGTGTTAAATACACTTCTTAAATCATAAACTTCCAAATAGAATTAAATGCAGGACAGGACTTTTGCAACAGGAATCCCAATTCTCCCAGCATTTACTCTAAATTTAGAAAATATTCACGTAACGAACGAGTGTTGTGATTTGGAGATAGGAAGGAAAATTAGGAAGTTTTCAATCAGGGGCGGTCAACTTTCCGAGGGGGCGAAATCATCATTAAACGCCCATATTTGCAATTGGTTGTGTTTAGGTAAAAAAAAATTAATCGGTTACAAAGGATGTTACATAAAGGGGGGCATGGCCCCATTGCCCTCCCCTTAAGACCGCCCCTGTTTACAAAAAGCGCAAATTTGTATTTATTTAAAACAATAGTAATCCTTACGTCAGTGCACTTTAGTTAAAAGCCTGTTTTTACATAGAGACTCCAGGGTCAAAGTGGGCTGAATATAAAAACATTTTTCCTAAACTAAGTTTTAAAAACGAATTATGTTTATCTGCTTTAACCTTTATTTAAGCCAAAGTGCATTTTTTGAAAACCGTTTATTATTTCAAAAAAATGCAAAAACTGAATATTACCAATATTTTTTTACCACTTTCCTAAAATACACATAATAAAATTTTGATCGTCATCATCATTGTCATGTCTTAAAAGTAATTGGGGTGTGCAAATTATATATTATTTTTATTAGCTACCGTTTATTATTATTATTTTTATTTATGTAATATACGAAGGCTATAGCTCGGAGAGGTGCGTTTTAGGACAACACCATGATACATATTAAGAGTTGATCTAAACTTTTCATATCGATTTTCCACAAATATTTATTTGGAGGAAAATTAAATAATGAAATATTGACTGTTTTTAAAATATTCATTAAGTTAAAAATATATAATGCAAAGAACATTTACATATATGAATTTAAGGATATACTTTGGTTATTTTTTTGTTACCTGCAGCAAAATTTTTTTTATAAAATTGCTAATACATACATAAAAGGAGAAGTTAACAAGTATGCTAGTTTTACAGTAAGCTAAATTTTCACTACATTCATGTTATTATTTAAATGCTATTCCACCTCTGTCTTTATACCCTTAAAATCATAAAAGTTCTAAATAGAATTGTAAAAGTATAAAATGTCCGGCAGTTTCCTGTGTGATCCGATTTCGGCACAGTATGTTACCATTTGGTGCAGCCACTAACAATAAAGATGTTTAGGTCTATGCGGACATAGCAATATGTAAAAATAGGGTCAGATTAAGGCAGTTAAAATGCTTTATTTTGTAGGGATATGGTAATAAATAAAATATTTTACGACGCAAAATTTAAGTCTCTTGTGGATTTTTTTTGGCGAAAAAAATGTTCCCCCAAGTATGTGTATCTACGAGGGTCATTCTCTAATGTCAAGCATTTAAGAATAGCAGTAGTAGCGATTCCCACCTAGGGGTATTAACCCGGGGTTTTTACCCCGGGTAAAAGTCTTTGACTCCTGACGATTTGCACCTGCGAGTCATGGGTAAGGGGTTAAAACTCGTGCGTTTCCATCCGCCACATTATGACTGGTTCAACTTTTTCCTTATGGGTGACGACTTTTTGAGAAAATTCCCTGCATAAATTAACGGTTGGTACTACCAAAAGTTGTGATTTGATTCAAATGTGCATGGATATGATTTTACCCGTGTCCTTAAATAAACCCCGACAATCAGCTGATGGGTGCGGACTCATACGTCACGGGTGGAAACCCCTAAGTGGGAATCAGCTTTAAGAGAAAAAATACATGGTATTACTCTTACCAGGATCATACATTTATAAATAGATTTTTGCGAGATAGTTTACCTGTATGTGTAGTGTTTTGTATTGATGTTTACTGATTTAACAGTATTAATAATAAATGAGAAAGCAAAAAAAACACTCAAAAAAAAGCTGAACCTTTGATTTGATCCATGTTGCCCGAATGCCTATGCTTGCAAATTTAGACTCTATTTATTTAAATAAAGCCAGTAGGATGCCTTTTTAATTAAACTGTAATCACCTTCTATAAGTTTAAAGGAACAACTTTTGTTCTTTGGGTAATTCTAAAAATGAAAGACTATAAAAATATATATATATTAATGGTTGTTTATTGTTATATTTAGGCTGATGATGACTGTCCCTACAGTCGAAATATGTCCCCCCACCCCTTTGAGGAATAAAATAAAATTATAGTGGTGGTAATTATTTTGACCTCTAACTATTATACCACAACAAAATGGACTTTTTCGACAACCTAAAAAATAAATAAATTAAACTTACTAAAAAGTTAAAAATTATAAAAAAACTGAAGTCGGGTAATAAAATATGCCCTTAACCACTAAATGTTAATAACTAAATAAGCGAAAGCTTTTATACTTTAATACTTACCATATGTTATTACCTAACTTCATAGTTTTTTATTACTATTTTTAACTTTTTGGTGAGTTATTTATTTTTCTGAAGTCGGTTTATTTTTTTTTAAATCTTTACTAAATAGATTTTTTTCGAGACAGTTTACCTGTATAAAAAGAGATTAGGAATATTTTAGGGCAAATGTGCAGAAAAATGTTAGTTAGTACCTATTATTAATTAAAGCGTCGCGTCGGTTCAAACGACGATGTAACTCGCAAAACTAAAGTAACTTATAACAAGTCACCAAAATTCGTAATTACTATCTTTTTTTTGCCACTAGCATCAACCAGCACATCATTTTTTTTGCATTTCGTTATGGTTAATTACACTAAAAGAAATAAGCAGTATTTAATGCAATAAACAATTAATAATCACCTATTATATTTTCACCTGCTTACTTCTCTATCAATACTGGTCGCTACGGGCTAGTTGGTTTGTTAAAGAGTTAAAAAATCTGTTAATTATAATTTTTGTGATATGCTGTTACCTAAAATATCCATTTTATGGTAAAACATTTTTAATAAAAACACTCTTTTTAGCTATTACAGTGAGATACCCTCGATTCATTTAGACAATCGACTTAAGACTATAAATACAATGTTGCAAACTTTGAATAAGTCTATGAAGGCTAAAAAAATTAATTTCACATCTATTTTTCCTTGACTGCTTAATACAAAATTTGGCGATTTATCACATTCATTTATCACTGTATTAGTATTTAGAAACGCATAAAATTTTGCATGACAGGCAGTATGGATTTCGCCACAAAAGATCTACAGCAGATCTTCTTTCCTTCTTATCACACTGCTGGAATAAGTCTCTTGAGTTTCTAGGTGAGTCCCAGATCGTTGCTCTTGATATATCCAAAGCTTTTGACCAGGTCTGGCATGCTGCACTTCTTAATAAACTTCCCTCCTATGGTCTTTCAACTAAACTCTGTACTTGGCTCTCTAGTTATCTATCTGATGGATGTATATCAGTTATTGTGGACGGTCATTCTTCAAGCTTTCACCAAGTAAATGCTGGAGTGCCCCAGGGCTCAGTTCTGGCACCAACATTGTTTCTTCTTTACATCAACGACCTTCTCTTGTCCACAACTAATTCCATTCATAGTTTCGCCGACGATAGTACCTTTCTGTCCAGTTTTCAGGTTCCTAAGCCCATCACTAAACCTGATTTGGGAAACAAACGCAGAGCGATGCAGATATCTTTTTCGCAGGATCACTTATGAGCGGCCAAGTTTTACAGAACGAAGACACCTTCAATCTTGTGGGCGTCACATTTGAAAGTAACCTTAACTGGCATAAAGACATTGTATCTATAGCCACGGCAGCTTCCCCACAACCCGAAGCATTCTTGATTCCATTCAAAGAAGAGCTATTCATCTCATTAATGATCCTTCACTTACAAAAAGGCTTCCCTCTTTAGCCCATCGTTGGGCTGTGGGGAATTTATCGCTTTTTTATAGGTACTTCCATGGCTTCTGCTCTGAAGAATTGTCCAGTATTGTTCCTCTACTCACGGTTCCCGTATGCATCCCTATATGGTTCAACTGGACAGGCCCCGAACTTCCCACTTTGTTCGTTCTTTTATACCTAGAGTTTCTAGAATGTGGAACCTGCTGCCCGCGGAGGTCTTTTTCTTCCCCCTAATCTTCAAGTATTTAAGTCCGTGTCAACAAACTCCCTTTTTCCTCGCTTAAGACACCCATGATACATTAGTATTTATGCTTTTAGCCTTCGTGGTTTGTCCAAAGATAAAAAAAATTGTGGATTCAAAATTAAAAATGTTAAGAGGTTAGATGACCAAAAAGTATCAAATTGTGTGTCATTACATTGGGAATGTTATTTTCTGTTTAAATTAGTAAAAATATACCAAATATTTCATTTAAAATAGAAAAGATAGAAAATATAAAATACCTCAATACGTAAAAATGCAGATTTAAATAAAAAAACCTTTCAACAAATTAAATTTTAACATCTTAAAAAATAAAAAAAAGTTATAGGGGTAAACCACCAGCTAGGAACACCTTGTATAGAAGTCCGTTCTGCTGATCAAATGTAAGATACAATGTTGTTCGAGACGAAACTTTTCATTAAAATCATCCAAAAGTTAATATTGTATTTTCGGAATTGTCGAAGGTAAGACTATTAAATTTAGTTTTTTTTACCTTTCAAATAATTATTAGAAAAAGCTATAATTCTAAAGCAACTTTTATTTTTTTATTTGATATAATATACAGGTTGTAAAAAATAACGTTTTTACTCCAAACGCTCGGAAAAATTTTTGTTTCGCAGGTATGTAAGTATGATTAATCGATTTTTTACGACAGTCGACGATAAAGTTGATGAGGTATTTAATTAAATAAATGCTTTATATTATTACGTACAAGTAAATGAATAGAAATAATATTAATTTTTATGGGTTTT
Organism: Listronotus bonariensis; assembly: GCA_014170235.1. Classification (NCBI taxonomy): domain Eukaryota; kingdom Metazoa; phylum Arthropoda; class Insecta; order Coleoptera; family Curculionidae; genus Listronotus; species Listronotus bonariensis. Next base: position 73,359 of record JACEGR010003309.1, read on the forward strand.
TAGCTGAATTCTAAATTATTAAATATTTAAAAAATATGTAATAAGTAGTGACGGAGAAAATGGATGCATACTAACTTCAAATGGATATTTTTACGATCTTTTAAAATAAAATCGTGATTATTAACGGCATAATAGTGAATGATGGTTTTAAGGTTTAAACCGTCACATAAATGTAACGTCGATTTTAGAATTAAAATGCAGGTTTATTAAATTTAAAAGCAAATATTTTGCCTATTAAAAAATAAGTTGATGTTGGTGTGTCGGCTGCAAATTTCTTAATTTTTGAAACAAAATATAGTTTAGCATAAAATGCGCCACTTCGCCCTAATTCAACCAATCCTGTATCTTTACCCGTCTACGAGATCCTAATGTTACCCCTTGAATTTGTAACACCCTGTAGAGTCAAAAATATTAATAATAAGTTTGCTAAAAGCAGTTATGACAATGATATGATACTAAAATCTTTGTAAAAATAACCTTATAAAATTTAAAATTTTTAATGCTGTTGTAACATCATACGACCTTAGGATGTTCCACATTTATATTCAACCAACATAAAAAGTCATGTTGGAGTCATGTAAATGATTTACTAATAAACTACCATTAACATCCTGCATTGGTAGAAACCCAGACCGGTCGTGTTCTGGTTATGTTTATTAGCCCACATAGGATATTTGTCTTGGTGACTGTCGATGTCGATTCAGAATAAAAAAATAAAATTTATTACGTTACTTACTCTACTACTAAATTAAAACTGTCCTACGGATTTTTTTGTATGTTTGCAACCAGAGCTAACTTATACAGTGCATGTTTTTAATGTATTTCCCCCATCTGTCTAATTTTTAAATAGATTAATTTAAACAATTAGGATTAATGTAGTGAAATGGATGCGTAAAAACTTTATCTTAAGATACAGACATTATACCTCCTACCGTTGTAATGTTGTTTTTAGGGGCCCGCAATTAACGATGGCTGTTGCTTTAAGGGGGTGCATTTAAAAAAAGTATGTTTATAGAAAGAGTATTAAAATTTAGAATACAAATTTGGTAACGTCAATATATGACATAAAATAAATATGAATTGTTAAATCTAGTCACTTGTTTTGCCATTTTCAATCTAACAGAAAATGACGGCTATTTATAAAGTGTCATTGGCATTCTCGCATATATATATTCTTATTATAGTTATCAATAGTATATGACATTTTCTAAATATAATATCATATTTTGACAAAAACTGTTTTACAAAATTAATAAATCCAAACGCAAAAATAAAATCACTGTATGCTACACTGTGTATTTCCTACTACCTGATTAATGTATTGATTTCATACTACGTTTGCTTAGAAGGTTGATATCAGCAAATTGAAAATTAGAGAAATCAGTCTAAAACCATTTGCTTTAAACATTCTAGCGGTCCTAAAGAGTAAACAATTATTAGTAAAGAGGGGAAAAAGTGCATATTGTTCAGTCAACTTTTTTGTCCCAGTTCTAAAATTTTCATATTTTAATGAACTTTTTTGGTTAATATTTACTTATTAAATATTAGGTCATTACTATAATAAATTTTAGTTTTCAACAAGGTAAATTCCCGAAAATCCTAAAATTAAATAAAATTATTCCTATCCTAAAAAGGGTGATACATTTAATGTAGAAAATTATAGGCCTGTGGCGTTGATATCTGTTTTTTCCAAATTATTTGAGTATGCTTTCTTAAAAAGACTGGAACCATTTCTCCACAAACATAAAATTTTAACATCTTGTCAGTTCGGTAGCTCTACGATGACTGCCATACATCATCTCTACCGGGAATTGGTGAAACATTTGGAGGCGGGCGAGTGCCCTGCGAGGATTTTTGCGATCTCAGCAGGGCCTTTGACTGCGTCGACCTTGATTTACTTTTGTGTAAAATGGAGTCCTATGGTGTTAGGGGTCCAGCACTAAAGTGGTTAAGCACTTTTCTAAAGGATAGAAGGCAATTTGTATCGGTTCCCGGGGGGACATTCTGATGTTGTGGACATTAATAGGGGGTTCCTCGGGGCTCTGTCTTGGGGCCTGTCCTATTTATATGTTATATGGATGATGTTTCGTCGGCGGTGAGCGAGGGCTGGTCAATGTCTTTGTACGCTGACGATTCAACGTTCGTGGCATCGGCGCCAACCAGCGGTGCCCTGGAGGAATCCTGTAGTGCAGGTATGTGCAAATTGTATGAATGGTTTTGCCAAAATACTTTACATTTAAATGATTCTAAGACAACATACCTTAGATTTTATGTTCCCCAAAGTAAACAAAATTTGGACCTAAATATTAAAATAAATAATAATGCTATTAAGAGATCAGAATCTACCAGGTTTTTGGGGTTAACCATGGATCAGAATCTTAACTGGAAAGAACACTGTTGCTTTACTATGCTCTAAATTAAACCAATTTTGTTATTTAATCAGAAATTTAAAAACAGTTGTATCCAATAAGGAAATTCTTTCAGTGTATAATGCATATATTGCATCACGAATCTGTTATGGGATAGTGTTCTGGGGCTCTTCCCCGGCCGCTCTGTCAGTTTTTATTGTGCAAAAACGCATTTTACGATGCATCCTGGGAATAACCCAGAGAACTACTTGTAGATCACAGTTTAAGAGACTGGGCATTCTTACTCTTCCGGGAATTTTGATTTACGAACTTTCAAAATATATTTTTCAAAATAAGTCAGGAATACTTAAAGGCAATGATGTGCATGAACACTTCACTCGCTCTGGTGACAGTCTGCGGATTCCATTTGCCAAGTTAAATATAACAAAAAGTCGCCAGATTATCTAGGAATTAGGGTGTTTAATAAACTACCCCGTATATCAAAAAATAGTAAAAATCTATATGTGTTTAAAAACTAGTCAAACCTTACCTAATAGGTTTAGAATGTTATAGTTTAGATGAGTATTTTTCAGCGTAAGAACTTTAGGGAAATTTTAGATAAATTATTGTTATATTTTAATCTGTATGTTTTTAAATTCGCCTTTGTAACGTAAGTTTTAATTTATATTTTAACAAGTGTTTTGCTATAATATGTTTGTATTTAAAAAAAAACATGTATTTATTCATTGACGAAATCCATACATTTGTTATACCTGAATGTCATTGGAATAATAAAGTATTATTATTATTATTATTATTATTATTATTATTATTATTATTATTACTTTATTACCTGTAATCTGCATTGAGCAGAGCACTTTAATCAGTTTCAAGAATAAAACCCGAAAAATCCTCATTAGGTACGTCTCATGTACACAAAGTGTAAACCTAAAACCGTCGGAATCAAAATGCAGGCTCACTACCAACAGAGATAACTAACATGTCAATCAATAAGCCATATTACCATATCCCAAGGACAATCAAATTGTCCTACAGACAACAATTCAGTTATCCAAGTGACTAATTTTCATGAGACTGGTTGTCCGACGGACATTTTTTAAACTTTAAAAATTTTAAAACTGTCTGATGAAATATAGTTGATTTATGTTTTTTTATGCCAAATCACCATAATTCATATTAATTTTCTTCAGGTATTCAAGTGACTGGTTTTCCAAGGGACTGGTTGTCCGACAAACATTTTTTGAATTTTTTAAACCTTGTATTGTCTGATAGAATGTTTTTTATGACATCTCTCGAAGACTAAATACCAGTGTACCGTGAGTGTCGGGTTACTGGATGTTTAACTGAAAGCACTGAAACATGCAGTTCTTGCATTTTACAGCACCTTTTAGACAACGCGGTAGTGCCACCACGGACGTTGTTTTTAAATAACTACTTTCTAGGAATGGCACAATACTAGACAGTGGTTTGCCATTGCCAACTCTGAGGTGACGAGCAATGAAAAATCCGATGTCCGACTTCGAGATTCGAACCCGGATCGCTGCGGTGAGAGTCTGACACGTTTGCCCCTGCACCACTGCTCGCCACATATTTTGTTTTTGGCTTTTTCTCAGTTAACAGTATTATTTAGATTAAATACGATCTTAAACACCATCATAACTTATTAAAAATGTTAGTTACTTACGTATTTCTGCTGGTTGTCCGACGGACACAAATTAAAGCCAACCACTTTTTTTTGGCAAAACTTGGTCGACTGAGGCCGCAGTTATGATAAAAAAATATGAATCGTCGTAGTCATTTACCAAGAATACGGACTTACCGACAGTGTACACACTACGCCATTCATCTTTTGATTTTAAAAAATATCGTGGTTGTCCGACGGACATACGGTGTGACGGAATTTTTCTGGTACCAAATATATTTATAAAAATGCCAAACTAAACAAATTAATAAAACATAGCATAACTTTTCCTAATAAGCGTTTTTAGTAATCTGAAGTTTTAGATACTAGTGTTGAAAGGGGACTAAGAGTAAACTAATAAAACACGTCATTTTGAATCTCTTGAAGAACCATTAAAAAGCCATAAATTAAAGAAATAATAACAATTAATATTAGTTAATAATTTGTCCTAATTGAAATATATGAAAAAGTCACTTAGAAAACACTTGAAAATATATATTTTTTCTGTTTTTACCAGAGACATAGTGATTTTGCTCTGGGACAAATAAAAATTGATTCACCTATATACCGGATCAGCTAAATAATATAACACATAGACAATGTGTGGAAAAGTATATGTACAGGGTGGGCAATTAATCGAGTACTGCGGTTATATCTCGGGAACTATTTATCGTACGGCATCCAAAAAATTTTTGGTAAATAGGGCCAAAAGAAATTGCTGGACATAATTTTAAAAATTCTAAGTCGACCGCTAGGGGGCGTAACGTCACATGTTTTTTGACGATCAATTATATGATCTAAAAAAGAAATATTAATAGATTTAAAATTTTTGGGAAAATCGCAAAAATTTGCAACTTTGTAAAGAAGCGCCATCTACAACCCAGAAACAACAATAAACTGGTAATGTTAATACTTTATTAAAAGCGTCCCCAAATGCTCTTTCAAACGAGACTAAGTTGTAGTAAGTACTACCTATAATATTGAAATAAAAAATTGCATATTTTGTCAAAAAATGCCTATAACCGCATATTTTCATAGCAAAAGTAGCATATATCCCATAAGCTATTTTAAAGGTATATTGGCCAGTAATGTAACCAGCACCATTAGTCACCCAATCCGAAATGTTTACATGCCAGTATTTGTCTCTTTGACAAGCATTGCCTGTACACATATTATGTATATTTGACTGACCAATTCTGTATATGCGCATATTTTTGTTGAATTTAAGTGCATATATTCAGCCCTTTACTTATAATATGAAGATTAAGTGCTCTCTATATGACAAAAAATACTGTGAAACAGTTAAACCATTAAAAGAGATTTTAATCTTTAGATTTAGACTTCTAATATTTTTTGTCTTTAGAAATAAAATTCCAAGCTTATGCATATAGGTTGATAATCAGCCTATACAGTTGGAAACAATCGTGGGCTACGAGGTACTTCATACTAAATTTATATTGGTAAAAACAATAACAGTAATTATTTAAAATACCTAAAACATATCAATAAAGATTAAAACACTAAAAATGAATCTTAAGTGTATTCAAAATTACTCAAGAAAAAAAACAATCTTTTAAATAACTATTTATTAAACATTTTACCCTACTTTAATCTACCTAAACTTTAAATTTTATGTATACTATATCCATAAATAATATTAACTGACTGTTGTTGTTGTTTCTTGTTTTTCAGAGGGCACTGAGGATGGTATTGGGCCAAAAGCGCCTTGCCATATTTTAAATATATACAGGGTGTCTCAATTCTATTTATACACGAAATAACTTCGCCCCTGTAGAAGGTACTAAAAAAAAATTTAAGATCAAAAATATTTATTCAGATACACTCTTTTTATAAACAGTACTAGTTTATATGCACGGTGTCTCAGAAATCTATTTTTTGTTGACAAGAAGGCTTTTTAAAAGGAACATCCTATAGGTGTTTTATTAAATTTGGACCCTGTATTAAATTTTAAACGAAAAAGTGTAACACACTACACGTCAATTATTTCTGGTTTTTGAGATACTAGCAGTATGCAGATATATATATTAACAATGGTATAAAAAGAAAATATTATTTTGGTTCTAATTATTTTTTTAATAGTTCTGTCCCAGTCAGAGTGACCAATGTAATTAATATCCTGTTATTGTAAGAACTACCAATAGGTATGTTGGCAATTTAGTTTATTTTAGATACATATTTATTTAATTCCACTAAAAAACAGCAATTTGTCAATTATTACTGGTTTTTAGGTTTAGTAAGTAACTATGTATCAAAAATAAACTAAATTGTCCAGTTACCTAGCGGTAGTTTTTACAATGAAAGGTTTTTAATCACATGTTATTGTATTATTTGTCACTCCGACAGTGACAAAACTATTTAAAAATATATAAAACAAAAATAATATCTTTTTTCTTTAATTTTAATGGTTAATGAGTATATCGGCATACTGTTAAAATCTCAATAACCATCAATAAATTGACGTATAGTGTGTTAAACATTTTTGATGGAGAATTTATTACAGAGTTAAAATTTGTGAAAACATACTGGGTGTTCTATTTAATAAACCTACTTGACAATTTCTGGTATAAATAGAGTTGGGACACCCTGTATGTTTTTATTCATGAAAATAACCCCACTTTTTTTTTTTCAATCTTTTATTTCTTTAAAATCTTACCATGAAAAAAGCAATAACAAATACGCTATAGGTAGGTAAAATTCTCAACCCATTATTTTCATCTTAAAAGAGCTTATCATTTTATAGATTTCAATCTTTCATTTCTATAGCTTCTATTTATATTTGTCGAATATTTCTTATTTAATCCTATCACCTTTTGAGACCCCACGTACGCAAACCTATATAATGGCTTTTTATATGTTTTTATTATATAGAGTAAAATAGAGTATTATAAAAGATAATAGAACTCGATTTCACTAAAAAATATGTAAATAAATCAAAGAATGGCCCAAGGGATGACAGCTGGATTCAACTGTCTTTTAAGAAAAAATAAACACTTGATTTATCAAAAGTGATATTGTGGGAAAGTTAAGGATCTTTTAGCATAGGTTTTTACTTATTTTTAAATAAACAAATTATACAAGGTGATAAAACTTAAGCGGGCATCATTGCTAATTTCTTTACTATTTCTGATACTAGGCTACTTAAATTGAAGAGCTGGAAGTATTTTCCGCAGCTTTACGTACTGTTAGGAGAAAAAGTCCATATTTCAAAGTTGTTGGAATTAAAAGTTAAACCTATGTAACAAGAAATTCTTTGGGGGAAAGGAAATACCGTCGCGGGCAGCAGATTTCACCATCTAGATACACTAGGGATAAAAGAACTAACAAAGTGGGCAGTTCGGGGCCTGTTCAGTTGGACCGTATAGAGGTGCATACGTGCGGCACACGAGTTACTCCATTGGGAACCGCCGTAAGTGGAGGAACTATACTGGAAATTTTTTAGAGCAGAAGTCATAGAAGTACCATAAAAAAGCGATAAATTCCCCACAGGCCGACGATGAGCGAGAGAAAGACGCCTCTCTACAATCGAAGGTTCATTTATGAGACGAACAGCCCTTTTTGACTTGATTCTTGTCTTCTGATTTTTTTCTTGCTTTATCAGAAGCTTTACAAAGATCAAAGAACCCAAATATGGAATAGTCCATATTTGGGTACTATGATTCTGTCCATATTTGGATTTTCCAACGACTTTAAAATAATTTTTATTTTTTTAAATAGAATATCTGAACTATCATTTTTGGTACAAAAAATACGTATTTTTAAAATACCTTAAAAAGTTATGAGAAAGCGATAAAACGTTACTACAGCGACGAAAGGGCTTGCACTACTGGCATGTTACCTCTTCTACTCGAATGGGCATAAAGAAAAGAGACAAACCCCTCTAATTGCTTGTGTAAGTTTCCGTTTAAGAGAAATGCCGGTATTCCATATTTGGTCACTTTTCTCCAGTAAAATATGATTATTATGGTTTTAGCTTTACAAAATAATTTTGTTAATTATAGGTAAATTGTAACAATATTACCTAAAGGGGATTTTGGTAGGTCAGAAATATAAATCTATTATCAATTTTATCGTAAACTCTAGGGGGTGCCAACTGCGGTATATTTTACAAATTAAAAATGAAATAACTTTTTAGGCCCACTCTATATGTGAAATTAAAAAAAAAAATTACAAAAACACACTGAGTAATGTGCCAACTTCACCGAAACGGGGAGCGAATATAAACATTTAATCCTAAAATGCACCTCTCGGAGCTATAACCATTGTTAGTTAAGCTCACCCCTTCTCAAAAAAAAAAAAAAAAAACAAAAAGAAACAAAATGTCAATAATAAACCAAGAGCCTGTGATCAGTAGACCTTCAGACCTTCGTCATTTTGTAAAAGCTGAGAGTTTGCGAGCGGATACTCCCAACATAGGTAGAAGCGATGGTAGAATATGAAATTTGACTCATAGTGGCTTTGGCAGGTACCAGGTACCAAAGGGTAATAAATTAAAACCTAATTTTGATCATTTGACAGGTTCCAACTCCTTGACACACAAACATTTTGGGGTGGCCCAGTGGTCCGAGGAAGTCCAATATTTCTGTTATTTAACAAGATATAGCAAAAAGTCTTAAATAAGATTTGTAGGGTTTCCAAATAGGCATGTTCTAAAAATATTTTGATGTACATATACAGAGTGTCCCAAAAAATAGTTATTGATGTAAGTTTGTTTTTTTTATGTTTTTGGAACACTCTGTATACATCAAAAATTTATAGGGCATGCCTATTTAGAAAACCAACAACTCCCATTTAACTCTTTTTGTCAAATCTTGTTAAATAACAGAAATTTATCGGACCATGAAGTCAGACAAAAAGTATGTCTGCCAAGGGATTGGAACTGTCCAAACTGTCTGCCGACTGGTGAAATATCTTCTGATAGGTAATATACATATGTATATAAAATTTAGCTTTTACAAAATGACGAAAGTAAAATTTCAATTTAATAAGTTTTGGTACAACAACATACAATGTTTAGGAAACGTACGTTTTAGGGTACCTACACTTTAGGTCCGAACGTTCAAGACCAAAAACAAGAGTTTAAAAAACGTTTTATTTGAATGTATTACAAACGTTTCCTAAGAACCTAGATAAAACATTTTTATTGACCGTATTCTGAACTTAAATGAATAATGAAATGTAATGAATAAATATAAAAAGTCTCAAGTAATTATTTTTGCACATTAAAAATTTTTTAATCGTACTTTTAAGAATAAAATATAACCTTTTTCTGCATAACTCTAAAAGATGTTCCTTGGAAAAATATTCAAGGAGCATTACTCGTTAGGAACGTACCCAGGAAATTCTTAATTTGGGCTAGGAACGCACCCCCAAATCTTCTGTCATCAGTGAATGACATTACAAGTTGTAAAATTGCATTTTCGTGAATTTTATATGATGAGTATTCCTTCAAGTGCTGTTTTCTTTTAGTATTTTGTGATGTGCTGTTTTTGCGTCTTGTTTCACTAAAATAATTAACCCAACTAACTAACAATTGTGGTAGTGGTGGTTGAGTGGTTTTTATTTCTGTACTCTTAAGTGTAAATGTGAACACAAGTAATTTTAAAATTTGATATGCACTTTTTAAATATAATTTAATAAATAAGGTTTTTTTTTGCTAATTTCTGCCTAATCTGAAATAAAAGTAGTTTGTTATTTAAATGTCAAAAACATGCACATAAAACATAAGCTAAATTTATACAGGCAAATAATAGAAAATAAAATAAGAATAACCAAGTAGAAGTTCCAAATAAAGGTTATGTGTTCAATCTGTGAATTCTAATTGGTTATTCTTATTCTTTTTAATGTTATTTGTCTGTATAAATTCAGCAATACAACATACAACAACATTTTTAAAACGTCTCAAAAACTTTTAAAACCTGTTCCCAAAACATTTAAGGGACTAAAAAAATGTTCAGTAAACGTAAAAATAAAACTTTTTTAAAACATTGTTTTTGTCGACACAAAACTTTTAAAAAACGTTTAAAGAACATTCACGAACGTTTGAGAACGTGTATCGTATGTTACCTAAAATCGACTTGAATGTTTTATAAACGTTTATAAAACCAACTTGTGTTATAAGGGCTGGTACCTGCTAATGGGCCTAACTTCATAGTCTCCAATCGGTTCTTCCTTGGTTGGGAGCATGTGCTGACAAACTTTCAGTTTTTACAAAATAACAAATGTCTGCCACTCACGGGCTCTTACTCTATTGCTTCTTTTTTATTTAAGGGCAATTTTATAAAGGTACAAGGTATAAATTTGCAACAGTAACGAAAGAGTAAAACACATGAAGTCTCTAGTTTTAAAATTTGACAGTTTGCAATTAAATTTAAAAGATATTATTGAAAATTAATAGTAATAATGAATTTGGATAACTAAGAAATTGAAAAGGAATTTATACTGTTTTAGTATTATTTCTACAAGAAGGAAATACATACAATTTTTTAAAACTTAATAATAAAAAATGCATAGGTATAAACAGGATAATGGTCTCTTAAAAAATAAGAAGGGTATAATTTTTTGTTGCAATATAATGGCCGGGCTGCAAAAATTTAAATTAATAAGTTTAAATAAATAAATAAAACATGTGAGGAGGTGATCTGCAAACCGCAGATTTTGCATAAAAGATTATTTTAGGAAAAGCAGCTTTTGTTGCGCACTTGAATAAAATGTAAAACATTTTTAAGAAGTTGGGATAGAATGAATACAGATAGTTAAGAAAATCTCTATTTTGTCCATGGAACGCTATTTAAAATATAATATTCCATACATAACTCGGTTTTGTTGATTTTGTCAATAACTGCGGTTTTCAAATCACCTTCCCATGCATTAAATGGTATTTTTGGAAATTTTTATACGGTCGTGGAAAAAATATAGTATGTAACACATGTATAAGGTATCTTCTTTTTACTTGTAGGATTGCCGCACTCGCCCAACGGCTCGTGCTGTCAAAAATCCCATTCATAAAAAAATGTCACTTCATGCACTTGTTACATAAATTAATATTATTCTTTTTCTTTTCTAACACGTATATCCAAATAATTTGTTGTACTTTTGAGAGATATTTATAAATCATGGTTCTAAAAGTAATCACTCTACTAGACAAATTTTTCGCAGAATCATCTTACAATCCATTTAGCAGGCTCAAACTGTTTTTCAAAGAACTCAACCCCTTTTTAGGTCTAATTAATCTTTTTATTCTAACTACATTATAAAAAGCAGCATGGTTCAGCCATTTATAAAAGTTGCCCTGAATCTTTAAAAAATGACTTGCAAAACTTTGCAAACAACGGTCCTGAATAAAGTCTAGTCAGCTTTTCTGCTAAAAAGTATGACTAAATTAAATTAAGTTTTTGTTAGCAAAAATATGGATTGGTATGATAAAAAAACCTGACGTAATTCCTTTTAAAAAGTGTGGGTCTAAAAGCTGTTTATACTGATTATATTAAAACCCAAGTTAAAAATAAATTTGCTTGTACAGGATGTCCAATTTTGGTTGTAACTAAGGGGGTATTTCAGTTAATTATAAATGTTTTTATCTTTTTGATAATTTTTCGGTCAACTAAGGCCGTGTTTCCACGGGCCGCTTTTTGAAGTTGAAATGGGTCACAACAAGTGGTTGGTGTGTCGCCAGCTTGTAGTTCCGTTTCCAACAATGCTAAAATTTCACTCCTTTTTACACGGGCGTTTTGACAACCATAATTAAACTTCTGTCACTGTACTATCGAACCACTTTTTGTGGCCTAAATCAACTTCAAAAGTTTTTGCTGTAAGGTTCTACTGTCGTCAGCTTGAAGTTTTGTTTCCAACAATGCTAAAATTAATTTTCCGTCGGTATGGCTATTGTCGAACCACTTTTTGTGACATATATGAACTTTAAAAAGTGGCCCGTGGAAACACGGCCTAAGATACAAGGGATACCTAAAAATGCAATATTTTCAATATGGCATGTAAGAAGATGGAAAGTAAGATAGTTGGTATAAAAGCTTTGTTTAAGGCATTTTTTATTTCACGGAAAAGTAGCTCAGGTCCTCAAAAACTGTAAGGTTCCATCTTTATTAATAACTGAGATATATAAATAAATGGGATAGCCTGTATTGCAAATAGGTACTATTTTCTTTTAACTTTGTGTCTCCTTTAATTGTTTTAATTTTAAATAAATTTTACATTATATAAAATATTTCTTTTGTGCCTTAATGTATGTTCGTATACTACACAAATATAGCCTGTATTGCAGATGGGTATAGTTTTTTTGCTTGTTTTTTTTTTTTAGTTTTTAATATAAAATAGTTTTTGCATCCTATAAATAATTTTTTTTTCTTTGTCTCTTAATTTTTCTTTGTATATTGCACAAATACCCAGTTAAACAATATTAACATATATACACTAATATAATTAATAATTTCAGTAAATAAAGTGTTTATAAATTTTTTTCTCTTTCTTGGGCAAGGCCGTGCCTAGCGGATGGTGCAAGGCACCAGGGCGCAACGCTGCGCTGTAGGGAAAAATGTGAAATAAATGGCGGAAAGTATAAAAGTAAGGGCGGACGGCAGGAGGAATGAAAGTTTTTGAAAATCGGAAAAGAGAGAAATTAAGAAGTAAGAACCATCCGTTCTTCAACATTTTTTAAACCCCAAATTTTTGTTTCAAGGGCGGCAAATAATTTTTTGCACCACGGCGCCAGGTACTCTAGGAACGGCCCTGTTCTAGGGTGGTCCGGGGATATGCAGTGAAATATGTTTTTTTTTTAAGTAAGCGAAATACGAAAAACCAGCATAAAAGAAAGAGAAAACCTAATTTAGCATAACCATTTTAAATTAAATAAAAAAAGCCCTTGAAAGCCAGTGACGTACTTTGTTTTCTCAGAATTATTTGTTTGGGGGCCGCTTAAGATGCCACAGGACCTAATAAATTTAATAAAGTTATGACTCAATTAGCCTCTTAACATTAGACATTATAGTACGAGATCCGAATAGGAGGCGACCTTCACCCATCTGTTTCCCGGATAAAAACTGTTTTTAAATTAAAGAGAGTATTTTAACAAAGGTAAAAAAATTAGGTCAAGGCCATATTTAATTAAAAAAATACCCCCAAAATTTTTGACACACCATGTATAATAGCAACCTCTATATTTTTAAATACATACGTATGCTAGTTAGTAAAATATATAATTTTAAATAATACAGAATGTACTAAAAAAAAATAATTATGTTTAAAATTTAAAAATTTACCACAGCTTTATTTATAAAATTAAAGAAACAAAAAACACTAGTGGATATTAGTACTGTCATATATATTGAAAAAATCAAAATTGACATTCCACAGGGTCACGCAAAAATTTTAAAACTTACTTTTTTTTTAATTGGTCATAACCTTGACCCATTTTTTTAGGTAAACCCATGGCAATACCTTTGTTTAAATACTATCCTTAAAATAAATCAGTTTTTATTTTATTTTATTTTAAAACAATGCATCCCGTGCCCATGTTAAAAAAGTTTTATTATAAAATTGGCTTATAATAAAAAATAAAACCAAAATTAAAAAGAAAATCCTGAATTTTTTTAACGCAATTGGGAAATACCCACACATTATATGTAGCCCAAATCCGACCTCCCTTGAAATATTGTTCTCATATCTAGAGCATGGCGTCCCCCACAACCCTAAGCATTCTTGATTCCATTCAAAGAAGAGCTATTCGTCTCATTAATGACAAGAAGAAAGGAAAAACCTACAGAAAGTCTTCCCTCCTTAGCCCGTCGTCGGGCTGTGGGGAATTTGTCGCTTTTTTATAGATACTTCCATGGCTTCTGCTCTAAAGAATTGTCCAGTATAGTTCCTCCACTCACAATTCCCAACAGAGAGACTCGTGGTGCCGCGCGTATGCATCCCTATACGGTCCAACTGGACAGGCCCCGAACTTTTTACTTTCTTCGCTCTTTTATCCTTAGAGTTTCTAGAATGTGGAACCTGCTGCCCGCGGAGTTATTTCCTTCCCTCCCCCAAATCTCCAAGTATTTAAGTCCCGTGTCAACAAACTCCTTTTTACCTCACTTAAGACACCCACGGAACGTTAGTATTTAGGCCTTTAGCCTTCGTGGTTTGTCCAAAGATAAAAAAATAGTGCCTGTTTTTTTTTAATTTCTGTATTCTCTATAAAATTATATTTGAAATTATTTATCATACAGGATGTTTCTTCTTAAAATGGCGCCCAGAGAATACTTTTAAAGAAAATAAAGTACCACCATTATTTCTGCCAGGGATATTTTTTTTTAGTAAGTAGGCCATGGAAATGAACTGATGACCCATTTTACATTTACAGGTAGTGATATATTCCATTTTCTTTAAGAAGTCACATACATTTCGTAATTTCAGTTTTTAATGTAATATATGAACGCAAATTCAAAATATTTCACACATATTAAATGGAAACACTTCTATTTCATTTTATTTTTAAATTCTTCACTAAAATCTCTTTCAAATGACATATTACAGCATATTGTTTATTTTTAAGATGACGGCCTTAGTTCGTTTATTAATGAATTCAGTTATTCGGATGTCCTAAATAAATGATCTTTGACCGCCATATTAATAATAAACATTTTGTTGTAATATCATCATGGAAGGAGGTTGGACATTGGACATTGGATTAGTGTAGCATTAAAAAATGAAATCAAATGGAGTGTTTCCATTTAAGATGTCATAATATTTCGAATTTTCTCCAATCAATTACATTAAAAACTTAAATTACAATGTAAAAGTGAAATATATCACTAAAAATGAAAGTTACAAAAAAATCATTCTTTTATTTCCAAAGCCTACTTATCAAAAAAATATAATTTTAAAGCAGAAATAATGGTGGGTATTTGATTTTCTTGAAAAGTATTCTCTGATGGCGCCATTTTAAAAATAAACATCATTTATAATATATTATCGAAAAAGAATTTAATGACGGGACACAAATATAGATAAAAAATAGACATTTGTATTTAAAATAAGAAAGTTGATGGTACTTCCGGCTAAACCGGAAGAGATTTTGCGGTTGCGATAATGTCCAAAGGTGTTTTTTTATGCTATAATACTACTGTAAAATTTTTATTAGTCTTTCTAAAAAACTTAAAAAAATGGGGGAGGTAACAACATTCTGTGTTACCCGGAATGTTTAAAACAATGTTTTTGTATGTACCTATATACACCGATTACCCCGTCAATTGTGACCAATTTGTTTTTATTCGAAAGAGTAAACTACCGCGGTGATCCCATAAAATATGGCAAAACTGCCTCTAGTAATTATATGCTCAGATATTAATCCATGTTGGTTGTTTAAACAATGAAGGTAGTAAATTTACCGTCAAAATTTTTTAATTTGTCTTGGATTGTCATTTAGCTAATTTATCTTCTTAAATTGGTGTCAGATATTTTCGTTTATACCCAATTAATACCTATCAGGGTTGCTGTTCTGCACGAACAGTTTACGTAAGAGAAAAAGATACTAGGTAGGTAGTAGTGTTTTGTACTATATGGTCACCGAATAAATAATTATAATATCTAAAAGAGAAAAATAAACATTAAAAAAAGGAACTGACTTCAAAATAAATAGAATAACTAAAAATTAAAAAAAAATGAATAGAAAAAAATAACATTTGGCACTAAAGGATAAAAAGCATTTGTTTTGTTGTTAACACTAAGTAGGTACTTTAGCGCACAAGTTATTATTCGACTTCATGTTTTTATTTTTTTCTATTCATTATTTTTAAAATTTTTAGTTACCTAATTTATATTGAAGTCGGTTAAGTCTTTTTTAAGTGTTTATTTTAGTTTTGTTTCAGGCGGCGCGCGTAACGTGCAACTTCATAGGGGTCAATAGGGCTAAACAGAGTCGGCTTGCTATACTTGGGACCAGGACAAAAGCTGTCTTATTCTTTTTCACGTTGTCGTGTACCTAATTTCGCAACTATTTAACAACATAGAAATTTGTTTTTTATTTTCCAGCAAGTTTTGTGTGACAAACCTCTCTTATTATTAAAATAGCATAAACGTTGGTAAAACAAATAAAACTTTTTTGTTCTACTCCAAAACATTTTTAATTTTAAAGAATATAGAAATACAAAATTAAAAACAAAAAAACCAAATGTACTAAAGTAACAAAATACTCACGATTTGTTTTGGTTATTTTACCACTTTTGAGTAAAATACATTTTTAGTTTTCATTATTAAAGAAATTTTTAAGCAGTACATGTGTTTTAGTTAAACTACCTACAAACTTAAACGAAAAATACGATTGATGATAAAATAAATACCATTCTTTTCCTAAACAACACTGGCCAGCTCTATGATTAACATAGTTGATAACAATAAATATTTCCTGTCAAAAAACCTATCTTCATATCCATCGTTAAAAGTAATGTTCATCAGTTGCAACACCAAAATATTTCAACGCACGTTGAGCTATTGTCTTGTCAAATTTATAAGATATTTGTTTTACAAGTTTATCTGTCATGTATGTATGTTTGAACGATTAACCAAAATGTCATTGCACTAGGTATATTTAATTTTTTCTTTTAAGTTAATTTAGTTTTTAATATAGCCCATTATTGCTAATTAATTAGGTGTTAAATATACTATTAAACCATAAACATAAACAAAACTATTTCAACATAACAAAAACGATATTATACTTTATAGTTTAAATATTTAATAGTTTTAACATTATAGGAATGGGTTACGGGTAAGTTCTCGTGTTCAGGTACATAGATATAGTAGGAGAGCCAGTGAACCCTTCAAGTAACGTTAGGCCTGTAGGTCTAGAAATTTGTATAGTTATAAGTCATAGCATGCTAAGTACGAGAACCGTCACTAATCCTGCACATGGGACTCTTTGTTCAACCTCCGAACAGTGCGGACGTCGCGTAGAAAATTACAGAATTAATCCCGGTGTGGTGGTTAGAGGAGCTGTATGGGCGTTTTACCTTTGGTTATCAAGTAAAGATTAACGCTAAATTAATGGCTTGTTTATTCTAGAGCTAAACGCTGTGAACGAAGATTCCTATAACCTGATGCTCTCTAAGTTTGGTGGTGAGCACGTGTTTTTGTAACAGCTGAGGATGGTGACCCCTACACTAGAGCGTCAATTTTGACAGTGACCGGTTATACGTAATACCAGTAGCAGCTCTTGGTTTGACAGCTGTCTTTTTATGCATCGCATTGATTTCAAGAATTATTATTATTATTTTTTTTAATTTCTGCGAGCTACGAGCTCGATATTCAGATTTTCCACCGACGAAGTCCTGGAAAGCATGGTCCAAAAGGGAGAGAGTTGGCGAATTGGACCTGAAGGGACCAGAGCCAAGAACCAAAATGAAACAGATTAAAATTGCCCTGCACATCATTAACCTGTATATTTTTGAAAGCGTAAAAAAATATAAAAAATATATACGATTTTGTTCACTTATTATAGGGTCTAAAGAAATTGATAGGCGTTTTCGATAAGCACAAGTACCTGCTAGGCAAACCAAAAGGTTAATTAGATACAGGTTAGTCCCCAAGTAATGAACTAAAATTTAACTAAAGGATTGCGACGTTAATTTTTAACTAAACTTACCTTAGTACAAAAGTTGATATTAACTGAAATACAGGGTGTCAAAGTTTAGAAAATCCATTTCAAACAGGTATTTACCAACTAAAAAGAAACTAAGTTAAAAGAATCTGTTTTGCCGATAGCCAAATTATTTTCTAGTTGACACCGAATAGGCTCACAATCCTAGCTTTTGATACGCTAAAGAAAGAGAAGAACATTTGTCATAACTTTAGTAGATATATGGAATTAGTTGGAAAGGACCTACCGGCGAACTAACTTTCGACCCCAATTTGTGTTTGTACCTGGAGTAATCAAAGGGTCAAATTATGCTAGGAAAAATTTCGACACCGAGCCGTAAAGCAGGTAGGTACAGCGCCCGACAGGGTTATTAAAACAGTTTTAGGAGATTCCAAATGGTTGTTTCTGGTAAGCAAATCTTTTTTTTTTCATTCCTTAATTAAACCCAAGACCAATACGTACCTTAGAAATCCACCTAAGAATTTTATTTCCACTTTTAAGGGTACCAAACAAATAAAATATTATATATTAATTTCTAAATAAAACGTTGCCTATATCGAAAAAGAGTATTTATTTGGTGCCAAATATACCTGATAGAATAAGATAAAAACGGACTTTTAGGTTTGGTGATCGAAAATTGCCATTTTAGTCACTACCTACTTGGTGTCGAAATTTCCGTCTCCTAGACCTACTATATGAATTTTCAAAAAGAGTAAATAAAATAAAGCTTCTAGAGCTTGAAGGAAGGAACGATTTATAGAATTAACCAACACACATGTAAATAAATTTAAATATGAGCGTAAGTACCATTCTATGCGTTACTCTATAGGTTGGAAATCGTTCGCATATACGTTTGTTTACTTTTTTACTACTAACATATTTTTATTTAATTAAAATATTTCATATTCACTCTTTTTTATTTTAACCTATAAATATATATATATATACATATACATATATACATATATATATATATGTATGTACATATATATATACATATAGATATATATATATATATATATATATATATATATATATATATATATATATATATATATATATATATATATATATATATATATATATATATATATATATATATATATATATATATATATATATATATATATATATATATATATATATATGTATATATATATATATATATATATATGTATATATATATATATATCTTATGGCGTCATTACACAGGATCTATACTATCTATGTATATATTAAAATATTATTTATATTATTTTTGTTGAGTATCGATAAATTAAGGTGTTTTCGAGAAAAACAAGTTTTTTGTTTATTGGGGCCTCCAAAACATATTAGGTCGTTCTGATGCAATTGGCAGTAGAAAAGCCTATTAAAAATTATTATACATTTTTTTTATTTTTACGACAATAAAAAATTTTGTTGCAGCATATTGTAGGTTCCATAATCTTTAATATGTAACTGAGGCGAAAGAACGCATAGGATTAGGGAGGCCTATGTTAAACCAACAAACAAAATAATTATTAAATAAAATGCTATTAAAGATAAAGTTGTTTTTCTCGAAAACGCTTAAATTTATCAAGAGACTTTATTCATTCCTTCATTATACAGGGTGTAAAAGTAATAAGTACTATTGTGTAAGATATTGTGTGTATCTGGACATAGCAACACAATTTCCCCTACGACCACATCTCTAGTTTTTTTCTCATTTAGAAACTCATATATAGTCATACAAAACAGCTATTAAAATTTAATAGCCAATAATATAGCGTTCAGTACCTCGTTAGTTTTTGTTTAAAAATTAATAAGCGTTTTAACACCTTATTAAAAATTTTCAAGCGTAAAACCACCTTTAAATTTAAAGCAATTTTGTTCGGGTCATTACGATGACGTTAACGGCCAAGCAACAAAAACAAAATACGTTTTTAATATTATCATTTTGAAATTAAGAGTGAAGGATGTAATGGACACGAAAAAGATGCTTAACAGGCTTTATATACCGGCTGAGTTAAAATTGGTATGTACAAGGTCATTCTGATTTTTGCGATATACTAATCCCACCAAAAATATAAATGTAAAAAGGTAAGCCAAGTGTAATACCTAAATTATATGTTTGGCTGTGGGCTTCGCCGCAAAAAGAATGAAGATTTAAATAAGTGCCAAGTTTGGTAAAAAAATAATATTTATAGGAACAAAACAACATTATATACAAGTATGAAACTCTTTTTCTTTGTTTTGTTGGATACCTTATAAAAATTGCTATTATTTAAAAATGTAAGCTCATAAAGTAGTTAGATTTGACTTGGCCAGTTTTAATTACGTTAGTCATTTTATAAAGTTATTCAATTTATTTAAATATTTTTTAAATGCTGATAAAAACTATCCAAGTCAAATCTAACCTACTTAAAGATCTCTCATTAAAAAAAACAATTAGAACTAATCGGAACTAACCAGAACTTGGCACTCATTTCGATTTCCATAATTTTTGCGGCGAAGCCCACAGCCAAGTTTCATTTCAGTGTTAAACTTGGGCTCACCTTTTTCACATTTATGTTTTTGGTGGGATATCATTACTTTTTGTAAAGAAAATAAGGCAGGAATTTTGATTTAATATTTTTTCTTGCGTTTTCGCTTCATAGTTTTCATTTTAATGCCATTGTCTACATTTTTTAATCGTCAAAAATGTGTGCATTGCTTATTCATTATCTGCTACCTTTTTAACACGCTTTCTGTTCCTGTAACCGTTGGCCAGTTGTTTATTAGCGCGTTTTACATGATTTTTTTTAATTAAAACATTAGCTACTTACGTTTTTACTTAATTTTATTTTCACATTTCTGTTATACAGTGAGGGCCAAAAAATTAAAATTAAACAAATGATTTTACTGCAAAACGCTCAGACACATCAATTTTTGTATTAAATTGCCTGTTTTCGGACATGACAGGACATACAGGGTTACGCATGTAGTAGTTACATATCACTATCAATGTTTTTCTTATGGAACATTCTGCACATTACTTTAATTTTGAATTTTAAGTTTTTTTTAATACATTTTTCTAAGACATACCCTATATTTAAAGTCAACAGGTACTAAGGGATCGATGGTTCAATTTCTGAAAACACAATAATTTATTAAACTAATTTATGTTACGTTCTTACTGAGGTTGCCTCGATTTTTTGTTTTTTATCTATGGTTACAATAATATTGTCATAATTTTTTTATAACTGACAGGTATCAAACATAGTTTTACCCTAGGATACTGTTAAAGTTAGTATTGGCAAAAAACAATGAATAAGTTTAGTGGGACTCAGAAAATAGACATATCATGATAGGATGTGGTGATCGCATTAGGACTCAACACGAGGTTTGTGAATTGTTTAATACCGAATATGTTTTTAGAAACTGAACCGTCAATTTCTCAGTACCTGTTGACTTTAGGTATAGGGTATGTCTTACTAAACGTACAGTACGTACATAAGAAAAACATTAACAGTGGTAGGTAACTACTACTTGCGTTACCCTGTATGCTTGGCTGTTACGCAGTTAAAAACAAAATTGCCATGTCCCAGCGTTTTGCTAAAAAATCATTTGTTTAATTTTAATCGAACTTAATATTATAAAACATAGTATGTATATTGAGATACCTTCAAATATCTACTCTTAACGGTTTACACGCTATAATTAACTATAACTTAGCTAAGCTACAATTTTTTGTTGTTGGTTACCGAGCTGGGTTCCAATTTTCGTATTTCTAGGTCATCTGAAAGTAGGTTTGGTTTTAATCTATATGTCAGTCAGTCAGTGAATCAGTAAGTCGGGGAAAAATGGACGACTTTGGGACCTTAATATCCTTATAACCGTTTGAGCTAGCTTCATAAAATTTGGACTTCTAGTTGTCCTTATAGATATAATTTACGAAGGGGTCAAAAGTGGCACCAAGTAGTTCGTGTACTATAACTTGGCTTAATAAAATATTAAAAAAACACATTTAAGATCACTTCATCTAAAAGCGATACAAGAATATTCTGTTAATATTTTTTTATTTCTTTTCTGATTTGTTAATCTTATACACAACGGCTTCTTACAATAAACATAATGTTTTATTCTTAAAGATTTATTTTATTTAACATCTTTATGGCGGATAGTGTCTACAAGAGAACGATATGATAAAAAACTTGTTTTTGGAAAAAAGTTATTTTTGATAAAACCTTCTGCTTGTAAAAAATTAGAATCACGCAGAAAAAATGATTTTTTACAGGGTCGGTATATACATATAAATAATATTTTTCCTTAAGAAGCAAAACTATCATTTCTACAATAAAACTTAGTAAAGACACAATAAAGTATTAGATAAACACACGATCGTTCATTACAAATTATAATTTAACGTTACTCTGAAGGTGAATTTAAAAATACATAAAAACTACAATTAAATTGAAAAAGCAACATTCAATTTTAAGGCTCTATAAATTTAAAACTATAGAATTGACCGCTCGTTCAATAAGTCGGTATTAACAAAATATCAAATTAAAAACAAAAGGACCAAAAGCAACTTAACATAAGAGTTAAGCTGAAGGACGCAACAAAACTCAAGGGGGATGCCAGTAAGAACTATTACTATCAACAAAATTGATCTGCAGAAATAGGAATTAATAGGAAAAATAATTAATAATTATCAAAGGAAATATTATCGCGTAACCCTAAAATGTAATTAAAGGTTTAATTTCTACAGCAACGGGAAAGGGGTGACGCTGATGCCTATATCAGCCTGTACCTGAATAGTTCATGGTTTACTTTTTTTTTAAATATTTGTACGACGCAAAAGGCAATGTAACCACACTTTTAAATTAGATTTTTTACTGAAGATGTTGCCCCACTCGCACAATTAAAACATCACTCCCAACCGCATCTAATACCATACCATACACTTAGATAACTACCGTTTGCACAATACAATCAAAAATTGACCAAGAAATAATTACAAAAGGCATATAGGGCTTCCTGCTTGTGTGTAGGTATAATAGGATTAAAGGCCCAAGAGAGCCCTCGACCACATTTAACATCCATTAGGATTTTGGTATTTTTGCGTAAGAAAAAGCATTTTATCTTTATTAAGAGCACTCAGCAGATTACTAGGTGGTAGTTTAAACATGAAAAGACTTTGCAAGGATCACAGAGATTTAAAGAACTAACAAAATAGAATTTCGGTCATGCCAGCAGATGGTGAAGTGGGTTATTATACTTTCTAAGTAAAATTTACCGAAGTATGGTTAATTTAGGAAGTATTAGATGATACTTGGGAGTTTGTTAAAGATATCGTGCTGCGAGCTGAAGTAAGCTATGTCAACAATATGCAAAAGGATTTATCTAAGATAACAAAAATATACATAAAACTTTTGCCGATATTTGTAGGTAATACTGGAAATATTGGTCTATCTTAGGTCTATCATTTTTGAAAGTACGACAAACGAAAAGTAAAATACAAACTACCTTTATATTTTGTGCTAAAAGAATAAATATCTTAGATTATTTTGTTTTTTATATTTATTTGATCGGATAAACACGACTGGCCTGTATACATAACTAATACTTTAAAAATTTGATGTAAAATTGCAATACCACGTAGCTATTTAAGGGGATAAAAGCTTTTATTATGATAAACTTATTTAAGTGGTTTTAATATAACTCTTTTTTATTGCTGCGATTAAAAATTATTACATTAAACTAAACTCTGCCAAAGTTACATATGCAAAATTTTTAAACAGTGATCATCTCGTGATATCCCGTAATAAAGCGTTTTCTGTACAGCTATTGATTGAAAGGCAATGCTTTAAGCAGCGCCCGGACTTGCAACAATTCGCCAAACATCCGTCCAAACAAACCAACCTGTTTGCGCGCTACTTTGATGCAAAAAACGACAAGCTCTGAATCACCGCGGAATCATTCCCCTTGGAACGACGTGAATTCCGTCCACGTCCGATCTATGTGGGGCTATATATCTTCAAAAACAAAAAAATTTATGGGAAATTTGGGGTTTATATAAGCTTTTTTTCCAAATACTTAAAGAATTATTTATGAAGTCTATTGTACATTTATTAACAACCAGTTATACAGGGTAATTTTTACGTTGGTATTTTTCTTTTAATACCGTATAAAATGCAAGAAATTAGGAACATTTTTAAAATAAAATTATATTCAAAAATGTCCTTTGTCTGAGATACACGATGTCAGAGTTTTAAGAAAAATTGCCTTTTTATTATAACTTTCCTACTATCCCAGATATTTCTACAACATTTGGTACACTTTTTTTGACCATCGTTGTACGGAAAAATATCAAGAGACCAATGACAATTATAGTTTCACTAACCAAAATTGTCTTTGAAAACGCCAAATTAACCTCAAAGTAAATGAGTTTTTCAAAAATAGTATTGAATTTTTTTAAATATTCAATACAAATATTTTTAACTTTTAGACTAAAAAATCTCAAAAGAAAAATCATTTTTAGACAAAAATTTATTTTAAAAAGTTTTAATTTTCATTTATTTTATACAGTGTTAAAAGGAAAATACCAACTTAGAAATAACCCTGTTTATACAATATTATGCATATTTAATTAAATTGAAGGGCTTATTGTAAAAACACGATAAGCCACAGAGCCACCCAAGTCTGTTTTATTCTCTAATTTATGTAATTATGAATATAATAAGCAACATTAAAAAAATTAGGTAATATTCTTGGAGTTAATTAACTCATTAAAAGGTATTAAGATTTATTTTTAATAAATGTTGATTTACCAATTTTTTTATCCAAAAATTAATAGCTCCGTATTATTATTGTTGGTTATTGCGTTTTTACAATAAGTCCTTTAATTAAACCATTTACCAAAACAACGTACATAACCTATATCACCCACATCGCCTCCGTGGCGCAATTGGCTAGCGCGTTCGGCTGTTAACCGAAAGGTTGGTGGTTCGAGCCCACCCGGGGCGCAAATTTTTGTAGATATATTTTCCATTTATTACAATATTTTGCTTTCATCATCATTATATTTTTTTAATTTTTAATGTTTATTGTAAACTTGATCTATGAAATGTTTTTATTTTTGTACCTGCCACCACGTAAGTATAAGTACGGGGTGTTTTTTTATATTGCAACAAATTTCAGGGACGAATTCCCTGTACAAATTCAAGCAAAAAGGTTTTTATAAACACATGCCCTTAACGTCTGAAATTTTGAACACAGGGTAGCTAAAAAAATAAAATTGTTTGTTAAACCCCACATACACTTCAACATACGCTTACTTTTGTTCAGAACGCTTGTTTATTACATATCCCCACAAAAAAAAAAGGTTATACACAAGAGTCAGGCATACAGAGTGTCTACGTAAGTTGGCGTCATATGGAAAACTTTTTATTATTAATTTTACGGATAAAAGTTATTCTCTATAAAAAGTTCTGGATGGTCCAAAACCTCAAATTCAATCATCAGATATCAAATTGTGTTAGTCATCTACTAATTTTGGCTTAAGAGTAAAGTACCTGTATTTTTACTAATATGGCAAATTGTTGTAAAGAACAGATGTAGAATTAAAATTACTTCTATATATGCAATTTTGTTCATTTCCAAAAAATATATTTTTTTTTCTGTGAAAATCGAGAAAATTTAAGTTTGTACATTAGTGAATTGTACATTCTTCTGATTTAAGTAAAAATAAATTTTAAAAGTTTTTTTCTAAAACTGTCATATGACATTTATATTCATAAAATGTAGTGCACCAATGTACATACAAACCTAAATTTTCACCATTATCGCAGAAAAAAATCAAAAATATTTTTCTTTGTAAATAAAAAAGCATATTTAAAATTAATTTTAATTCTAGACAGGTACTTTACTTTTAAGCTTAAATACAGTTATTTTACTCTTAAGCAAAAATTAGTAGATGACTGACAGAATCTGATATCTGATGATTGAATTTTAGGTTTTGGACCATGCAGAACTTCTTATAAAGAATTACTTTCTTTCGTATAATCAATATTAAAAAGTTTTCCATATGACGCCAACTTATGGAGACATACTGTATAAATCTAGGTAGGTACCACTTTCTTGAGAAGACATTTTAATTAGAAGTAAATGGTTTTTATTATTTATTTTTAAAATGATCTATTTTGTTTATTTTTAATTTAAAAAACACCCATTAATCCATTATATTTACTGACATTTTCAATCAAGATAACACTTTTTTTATGTTGAAACTATGGTGTATTTTTTAAATCGATAATGAACTAAATATATTATGCTAACAATAAATCAAGAATACGATTTAAAATCAACTAATTACAAATTAATACTTTTGCTCAGAAAAGTGCTACATACCTAGAATAATATATCAAAAGAAAACACTTTCACAAATCCAATTTTAAAATTCTTAACGTAGGCCAGTAAAAAAAAGTTTATTGATTTGTTTGCATGACCTACAGCAAAATTTGGGACATGAATAATTATAAAAACTGGGAATTTTGTTGTACACACAGCATTATATATATTTTTGAAAAGCTTGTAAAAAGACAAATTATTTTTTAAATAAATATACAGGGTGTTTTATTTAAAAGAAATCCAACATTGGTAAATATTTCCTAAAAAATATTATTTGGAAAAATTCTGACTACGCCACTGCATTTTACGTAAAAAGCTAAATAGGAATCAGATTTTTAACTTTTTAATAAGTTATCAGCCAACTAAGTGTACCTGATATTGCAAAATTTTAAAAATCGCACTGTAGCTCAGAAACTCAGATAGTTATGATGGCATTGTTTATGGCATCTTTTGTTTCACAAAAATGTATTTCAGGTTCGACAAAACCGCCAGGTTCCATCTTTAACAATAACTAAGATACCCTGTATTTTATTAAAAGATTTAATTCCAGAAAACTTGTTTTTAAATAACATTGGTATTTTTTAGATGTTCGTTAACCTTTCAAGCATTCTGTCTATACCTGACTGATTTAAAACCCATTTAAAAAGCGAACATTTTTAGCAGCTAAAATCGTTTGCATTTTTCTTCGGTTAAAATTCTCACTGTCAACTTGTAAAATACCGCCATCTTACCAAAAACAAAAGAAGAATATGCAAAGAAGTCACAGTTAGTGAAGGTCCTTGCGACACGTAACAGAAGACAGTCGTTTCGCCGACTCGTTCTTTAAAAACAGTTGAATTGAAGCGTGTTCATGGCCCCCATTGATCAGTCAATCACCATCACTAAGATGGATGCTCTTTGGAGTAAATGAATACTTTTTAGACAACAAATAGGCTACAAATTCAATTGTTTCGTGCAGGGGAGAGTTAATAAATCCCATTAGTCGGGTTTTTAAAACGCCTTATCCAAGAATTTAATCGAATCGCAGTAGTAAACCCTAAATATAATTTCAATAAGGCAATTTTTTTAAAAAGTCACAGTTGTAACACAGTGTCACTAGGCGTACCTACTACTTGCCAAGAACTAAATAAAGACGTTAATGGATGAAGGTGTTATGTGACATTTTGTTAATTTATGATATTGTAAGCACTGAAATAAGTTGATATTTGCCCATTTAAACTCAAAAGATGTCAATATTTTTTGTAAATAAAAATATAAATATTTTGTCTGCTTGTAATGTAAAACCTGTGCAAAAATAAACAAAAAAATCTACGTCCAAACATTTTAAAATCTAAATTACTTACTCAAAACAAGTAAAAGTGACATCAGCTTCATCCACTGACTTCTTCAAATCTTCAACATACCGCTCAGTTATGTTAATAATAAGTATATACAGTTTTATACAGTGTGTTTACTTAGTGGCGGGTTGTGATATTTTTAGTGGGAGGGCACAAGCAAAAAAAAATATTATTAAAATGTATTCAGAGCTTACCCTTTAGTAAAATGTCCATTCGCCTATTTTTCTTACTGCAGAATACTTCGATCACTTTGTTTTTAAAATCAGGGATGCACTGTATATATTGTTTTTTGATAGATTCTGTAAATGTTTTAAATTGTTTTCGCCATGTTTAGTTCACGCTGTTATTTCTTTATTCAACAACTAGCCGACCTGTGCCCACTTTGTTGGACGTTAATTATATTTTTCTCTGAACTTTTTCTTCAATCATAATAAAATATAGCCTACACGGAAAAAAAATCTGGTAAATATTCATGCAATTGTAACCTACACAGTTACAATGTGTAGCACTATAAGCCACAGGTACGCGTTGTAGTAAAACCCGTTGCGTTTTTTAGCAAATAATGTGCAGTATTATTTAATACTTTTGTAGCAGAAATTCATGTTATGTTTTCAATACTACTATATTGTAGTTAAGATTTATATTTGGTTACTGTTGTTAGCAAATATCATTCACTTACAAAACTTTAGGACTCTTTTATTTTCATAACAAAAATTAATAACAAAAATTATACTTAGAAAGTCAATAATAAACATATTTAACACAATTTTTGCGCTTCACTCTTATAGCAAACAATGCCTTTCGATTTTTTTCGTGTATAGTCTATATAATTCCTGAATAGTGTAGCTTTCTGACTGAAAAAAATTTCATGATCAGTTCAGTAGTTCCGAAGATAGGCCCTTATAAATAAACAACCAAAGTTACAAACTTTACCTCTCTTTATAATATTAGTATAAATGAATATTAAGAAAAAACACGGAAAAAATCTGGTGAATATTTATGTAATTGTAACCTACACAGTTACAATGTGTAGCACTATAGGCCTCAGGTACACGTTGTAGTAAAACTAGCTTCGTTTTTGGAGCAAATAATGTGTAGTAGTATTTAATACTTTTGTAGCAGAACTTCATGTTAGCCTACAGAGTAAGAGAGTACAGAGTATTCTAAACCATAATTGTAAGACGTATTACTTTTCAAATGTGCTATCCCTTCTGCTAATCAATGCTACAATTTTGCAGTAAAAATCACAAACACGAGACATGCGAAAGTGACTGCGGTCGGATGTCGGATTGTATATTGTATAATATCCATTCCAGATTCCAGCTGAATGACTATCAGACAAC
The DNA here is from genome assembly GCA_014170235.1 of Listronotus bonariensis. Lineage (NCBI taxonomy): Eukaryota > Metazoa > Arthropoda > Insecta > Coleoptera > Curculionidae > Listronotus > Listronotus bonariensis. Next base: position 102,110 of record JACEGR010003309.1, read on the forward strand.
CGAAAAATTGTTAAATTTTACGTTTCACGTTTCGCAATACTCAGCATTTTGAGAAAGGCACGAACTGATTGCTAATATCTGCAATAATGTGAAAGTCCGCTAAATCGGTAGTTACTGTTGCTACAAAGTATTATCAATGAGCTCTGTCAATTATTGCTTCAATCATATTGTAAAATAATAGTAACAAAATCATTTACCAATTAAAAGGTTATGGGGATTAGCCACATTTTCAATACTACTATAATGTGGTCAAAATTCATATTTGGTTACTGTTGTTAGCTACTATCATTTACTTACAAAACTTAAGGACTCGTGGCCCGCGTGGTAGGCGAACATTCTACCACTGAACCACTGATTGTTGAATTATCATGTATGTCTATAGCACTCCGAAAGAGTGTAGCTTTCTGATTGTAATATAATTTTCATGATCAGTTTATTACTTTCGAAGAATAGCCCTTTCAAACAAACAATATTACAAACTTTACTTCATTATAATATTAGTATAGTTAAGCATGCAAAACAAAACAGTTTATATGTAACCAAACACTCATACATCCAGTCATATTTTTCCATAATATACTATTTTTCTTAGTTAAAATTAATGGTTATTATTTTTAAAAGAGATTGCGTATTTTCTGTTACTTCACTTAATTTCAAAATATTTCCAAATAAAATTATTTTGACAGTTAATCTGTTTACAAGTTCAATTATTACTGCTTTTAAATAATAGTATATACCTGATAAAGTTTTCCTATATTTAAAAACATTTAGAAACATCTCTTATGGGCCCAAATTAATGGAAAAACTTACTTTCCACTAATGTCTTACCTTAATTAAAAAACATTCACACTTAAGTTTATAAAACCCGTATAAAATTCTTAAAATGTTTTCAGACTACAACAATAAAAAAAAACTATTACACTATTACGGAACAACTTTTCCTCCAGAGTAAACCCTGCAGGAACAAAAAGTAATAAGGGAACATGCTGCATGATAGAAAATGGTTTACTTTATAAAGTTTTAAAACACTATTATAAAGGCTAACATTTTCTCCTAACTAACACAAACTTAGATGGAACACACTTACAATATTAATTACGAAATTACTTTTGGTTCTTTGAAGTAATTACGATACTTTTCATCTCATTAATAATTCTACCCTCTTAGCACCACACTGCTATTACCCACGCTTATTACCCACATCCATTACCCACGGCCGTCGTAAGGTGCTTTAAATGTGCCTAGCGATAATTTGTATATGGTTTTGATTAACCTTGTTTTCTAAATAGGACTCTTTGCCAAGGTCACTGTTTTTTGGTCTCATATGATAATAAAAATATCTAATAGGCACGTAAAATCAATTAATAAAAGTTTTGCCGTAAAAAAGTATAGTATTCAACTTGCACGAAGTACTCATTTTCCTCTCGTATGACCTTACAGCACTTGCCAGCGACTTGTGCTGCAAAAGTCATATTGTGGAAAATGAGTAACATTTCGTGCTAGTCTCATAATATACTATTTTTCTTATTTAAATTATTGGTTATTCCTTTAAAAGTAATTGCGTGTTTTCTGTCACTCCACACAAAATCCTCCAAATAAAATAATTTGACAGTTAATCTGTTAACAAAATCTAATATTACTGCTTTTGAATAATGTTATCTACCTAATGAAATTTTCCTATAATTTAAAACATTTAAAAACTTCTCTTATGGGCAGAAATTCATTGGAAAACTCACTTTCCACTAAAGTCTTAAATTAAAAAACAAGCACACTTAAATTTATAAAATCTGTATAAAATTCTTTAAAAAATTTCGGACTACAACAATTAAAAAAAAAACCTAATAAGCTATTAGAAAACAACTCTTCCTACAAAGTAAACCCTGTAGGGACGAAAAGTAATAAGGGAAAATGCTGCATGATGGAAAATGGTTTACTTTATAAAGTTTTAAAACACTATTATTAAGGCTAACATTTTCTCTTAACTAACACAAACTTAGATTGAACACAGCTACAATATTAACTTCGAAATTACTTTTGGCTCTTTGAAGTAATTACGCCACTTTCCATCTCATTTATAATTCCACCCTCTTAGCACCAATTAAGAGGCTTCTCGTTCAATGTCTCTTCTTTGACCAGTCATGAATACTTGATGTTAAATTAGTCAAACGCTTATTCACTGTGCACCACACTCCAACACTCTTGTGTGCAATTCAACGTAACCCAATTTTCTTAGTTAAACTACGGTTTAAGACGGACCCAAATCTTAATTTTGCAGAAAATATTTGGTTTTAAAATCATTAAAAAAGAAATTTGATATCTAGATAACTTAGTTCTGCCTTTATTTTTAGTAGCCAAATGGTAGTTCTTTTTTTTATGTTTAGACAATCCACGAAGGCTAAAAGCCTAAATACCAACGTACCGTGGGTGTCTTAAGCCAGGTAAGAAGGATGTTTGTTGACACCCCAAACAGCAAGCTGACGTCTTATTAACGTCTCTTTTTAGTCATATTTGGTCAGCAAAGGCGTCATAAGATGGCGACAAAATGACGATAAAATGACCTCTCTAAGTCAGGCAAAAGACCTCCCGTTAATGACGTCTTTAAGATGACAAAATTTAACGCATATACTTTTGTTTTTCAAAAGCTAAAATGATACGATATTTTATTTAGTAAAATTATATTTCTAATTATGAAGTAAACATATGTGATAGTTGATAAGCTTTCCATAACGACGGTGTTGGATGAATGTGATATGTCACATGATGACAACTTAAATTATTACTACTTAACTAAAAAGGATTTCGAACAAGCAGTCGAAATCATTCAACAAAATTGAAATAGGAAAAAACTCCTTACTGCTTGCAATTTTCTTGAACTGCAAGGTCACATCTCTTGGGACACTGTCCAACCTGGAGATGCAGATTTTTACACTAGCTGAAGATATTTTTTTCAAAGCTAATTGAGATCACCAACCACAGACCGGTCTCGAACTATTTTGGTTCTCATCGGTACGGTGTAGGGTAGGCGACAACAACAAGCTCCAAAAATTCCTATAAGAAGCGAAGATGTCGAATAAACGTAGAAGTTTGCTATTCATTACTCCATCTATCAGTAGAGTTTTTCCTATTTCAATTTTGTAAAATTATTAGTCTTATTTTTTGTCATATGATATTTTGGTTGGATTTTGACACGAATTATATATTGTCACAAAATTTTTCTGGTGGGTTTTCTAAACATGACGTTATTAGATTTTTATGAGCTAGTTTGACGAAACAATTACGCCGAAAAGATGTCACTTCAACGACGTAAAAAACAAGTCAGAAAAATGACGTCGATAATTTTGGTCTGATGACCTTTTATGACCAAAAATGACCAAACTGACAAGAAATTACGTCCTAATGACGTCAGCTTGCTGTTTGGCACGGGACTTAAATATTTGAAGATTTGGGGTGGGAGAGTGAAGAAAAGACCTCTGCGGGCAGCAGGTTCCATATTTTAGAATCTCTAGGGATTAAAGAACAAACGAAGTAAGAAGTTTGGGGCTTCTTCAGTTGGACCGTATAGGGATGCATACGTGCGACACCATGAGTTTGTCTGTTGGCAATTGTGAGTTAAGGAATTATACTGGTCAGTTCTTCTTAAGCTTAAAATTTTGGGAAATTAATATACTGTACTCTTTCCTTTCCTTTTAAAATCTGAACCGTTGAAACTTTTAAAAAATTTTGTACAAGTAAGGTATTAGTTTATTGACATATTAGATCATTATTATTAGAAAAAATAATTATATTGAAGGTGGTCTCGTAGCACATTATTATAATGCTCCTGACAAGTACTTTATAATCCTAGAATATAAACTCGAATAGCTTTAGCTACTACAAAATAATGGCAATATATATAAGTACTATAATAATTACCTACATGGTCAATTTCTCCGAAACTAATAAAGTTCGATGTAATAAGTATGATGTTTTTCTAAAGCCCTTTAAAGGATCTTTCTATTGGTAATATAATTTACAAGTTATATGGTATTAAATTTAAAAAAAATGTACTTTTTGTTCTACCCTTTATCAGGGATGGGGCAAAACTAATCACCCAATCTCACTTTGGTGTATTTTTTTATGTAAAATTTTAGTTCTGCTTGTAAAATTTGATTATTTGATCCATTAGAATTTATATAGTTAGGTAGGGAAAATGATATTGGCCAAGTGACCGCGGCCAGAGTAAATGACCATAGTGCCCGTTTTATGGCATGTTCCATTCTTCTTGCCAGAAGAGCGCGCGACAGGTTCTTGCATTCCTGGCGAATATTCTTCTTAATAAGAGTTTGTTAACGTAAATCCGGGACTTCAGAAAACCCCATAAAAAAATTAAAACGGTTTAATCGGGTGATCTAGCCGGCCAACGCAAGTCATAAAAACGAAAAATTAACCGACCCGAAAACGCTTTTTATTCAACTCTGGCGGAGGTTACGGTCTTGATGAAATAAATTTTATTGGATTAAATTAACAAACTTTACAAGCGGACCCATAGTCTTTCAATATAAAAAAATAAACTAAAAGAACATCGGGTGATTACTGTTGCCTTACCTGTTATTATCTCCAATATCACTATGAAAAGATCTTTTAAAGACCATAAAGCAGATACCACATTAATTGAATGTTAATATTATTATCAAAAAATGTCAACTTTGCTCATATACCATCGTTCCAAATCTTATCTGAATATACTAAATGTTTCAGATTTTAAAAGGGAAGGGGTGGGAGACTTTAGTTCCTGACTGTATTTTTGACTATTTAAGTGACTTAGGGTTTCCTCTATTTAATCTGTTTTTAAATTGTGATACGATTAACTTGATTAGTATTAATTTATTATTTCGTAGCTAAAACACTAAACTAGTAAGGCCAAAACCACAATTAACAAAATAATTTTAGACATTTTGTTAAATAATAAATCGTAAAAAAGGCATACTTTTTATTTTATCTTTTGTTAAATTATTACGGTGTGTATCATAACATCACTAAAGTACCAATTACAATAAATTTAACAGTACTTGGAGTTAACTGACAATGTGTGCAAGAAGGTGCTAACTCACTTTCCCTGTAAAAAAAAAATAAAATATAAAAGATGTAAGTAATACCACATGAAATTTAACTTTTATTGTTGGTTTATTACCTTAGTTTATTTGATTTCAGTGTTAATAGAAAAACAACATTTACCATTTTAAACTATACATTTTTTAAAAAAATTAATATTTTTTTTGTGCGACGAGCATTTTTCATATATCCAATTTAACATTAACTGAGGTTTTTGAACATTTCCACTTTTAACCGGGGGCGCAACTAGGATTTTCAAATTATTTTACCTAAAAACTAAGACATGAGACCCACACCATATACAGGGTTGGCCAACGAAGACGTCCAAAATTTGTTAAATTAAAAGGATATATAATGAGTAATGGTGAAAAAAGAGTAGGTATATTATACAGGGTGTCCCACCGGGAACTGCCGCGATTGATTGCTTAAAAACTAGGCTTTGAAACATTTTAAAAATTTGGTAACAAT